>JASANF010019419.1:0-17821 GCA_030248245.1 Trissonchulus sp. WLG1_4
GCTTAATCAAGAGCAATACGTTCTTCGTTCAGTTACGTATTGCTCCTGGTGGCTTCAGAAAAAGTTCTGTAACTTTTCAAAGCCTGAACCGATTTACAAAATTTTTTCAGCATTTAGTAGCTTACAAGTTGCTCTTTCAATGGTAACAGCAGGTTTTCATTTGATTCAATATTTTTGACTAAATCCAATTTTGCGCAAAAATTTCATGTAAAGTTTAATTTTTGGACAAAGTTTGATTTCCAGCTAAAGCTTACATACTACAAACTTCTCACCTAGCCTATTCGAAAGAGCGTTCAATTTTGACCCTCTAGGTTTGGGGGATATAGGGGGAATCCGGATCATTAGTCGAAAAAATGTAGTTTTTCCGACTTATTCGAGCCCCTAAGGGTTTTAACACCAATAATTTCACTTCAGATTTTTATTAAAAGGGGCGACAGCTATTTTGGGGGCTAGAGATCAGATTGGGGGCATGGCTGACGATGGGGGTTTCAGATTTCTGTTAAAAGATGGGGTTGGAAGCGAATTAGAATCGAAATAATTTTTTCCCCCGCTTCAGTCTGACCGCTGAAAAAAGCTCAATGTAAACACGGCTCAAAGGCCGATTCACACGCTGCGATTTGACTGCGATTTTTCCGTAGCGTTTTGCCGCTGCGGCAAAACGCAGCTTGTCGCAAGCAAAACTGCTAGGTGCTCTGCTCAAAAAAATATGTCCACTATTCCCCCCCCCCCAACTGCATTTAACCCGTTTTGGCATAGTGCGCGTAGTTTTAAAAGGCACTAAAACGAAATGAAAATAATACTTAAATACATATGTATGTTAGAACCGGTCAGACTCACGCGGGGGGGGGGAAATTATTTTCGATTCTAATTCGCTTCCTACCCCATCTTTTAATAAAAATATGAAACCCTCATCGTCAGCCATACCCCCAATCTGATCTCTAGCCCCCAAAATAGCTGTCGCCCCTTTTGGATCAAGTGCAGTTGGGGGGGGGGGGAGTGGTGGTCAAAATTACCTGCAGGTAAAGTTAGGCTAACTTTACCCACAGGTAAGGTGAAGGTAAAGTTAATTCTGCGGGTAAGGGTAAAGTTAAAGTTTACCAGAGGGTAAAGGTAAATTCTTAGAATACGGGGTAAAGTTAAAGTTAAACTGTGGGTAAGGTTAAAGTTTAACTTTACCTGTGGGTAAGGTTAAAGTTAAAGTTTAACTGTGGGTAAGGTTAAAGTTTAACTTTACCTGTGGGTAAGGTTAAAGTTTAACTTTACCTGTGGGTAAGGTTAAAGTTTAACTTTACCTGTGGGTAAGGTTAAAGTTTAACTTTACCTGTGGGTAAGGTTAAAGTTTAACTTTACCTGTGGGTAAGGTTAAAGTTTAACTTTACCTGTGGGTAAGGTTAAAGTTAAACTGTGGGTAAGGTTAAAGTTTAAACCTGTGGGTAAGGTTAAAGTTAAAGTTTAACTGTGGGTAAGGTTAAAGTTAAACTGTGGGTAAGGTAAAGAAAGCTTAACGGTGGGTAAGGTTAAAGTTAAACTGTGAGTAAGGTTAAAGTTCAAAGTTAACTGCGGGTAAGGCTACGGTTTGACTATGGGTAAGGTTAAAAGTTTAACTGTGGGTGACGTAAAAGTTTATATACTTCAACTGACTGAGGCTGAAGGAAAAGTTAAAATTTAGCTATAAGTGATGGCGAGCTGTATTATTTTTTTAAAAATGTGTATGTAATAGTAAAATTTTGTGCAAATTTTGTTTGAAACTAGGCATTTGTGCGTTTTTCCAGTATTTGTCTCAGTTTTCTACAAGTTCGTCCAGTTTATATACATACAATGTTTCCCTTTCTTTGCAATCACTTGAATTTATGGACCGCAAGAGCTGTAGTTTGTGTAGCAGTGCAAACAATTATATATCTGTTGTTTGTACACGATGCGTATATCCAAAAGTGGGATATAAAGCCCTTAGGTGAGGTGCTCATCTCCGTTACAGAGCCCTGGAACGTCAGGGGCGCCACATCTACAATGACTATATACATCCATGGAGGGGGGGGGGGGGCAACCCATACCCATCTGAAATGGGGCGGCTCCGGACCAAATAAGGGGCGCCCCCCTTCTTACTAAAAGTAGGCCAGGGGCCCAAATCGCTGAGGGGGGGAGGCAAAACCGCTGAGGTGAGAACCCTGGCCCGCGGGACCCGTCTGGCTACGCCACTGGTTTTTTCATTAGCCCACCCAATCGCTGGTGCACTGCATAGTCCTTCAAGCGAGATTTATTTATAAACCATTTGGGGGGATAATATATAGTAGCGTAGCCAGGATCAAGTTGAGGGTACGGCCAACGTGCCTGTTTGTCCGAAACTTTTCCGAAGTTTTTCTGCCGGGGGGGGGGGGCGGGGTGCTACATTTTTATCCGAGGGGGGGGGGTAAATCGCTGAGGGGGGGGGGGGGGCAACACCGCTGAGGAGAAGGGCCCTGGGGCCTGGCCCCCCACCCCCCATGGCTACGCCGCTGATAGTATACACGCATGCATTTGCTGTCGCGAAAGGCGGAAAGAAGGAAAAGCGAGTTACAGAGTTGCCGCTTTCAGGGGCCTGGGGGTAACCACCTTCAGTAAAAAATTACAGAAAATTTTGATTTTCAGGCCAAATTTGGTCGATTGGGGACGTATTTCGGGAAATTTTTATACACATTTTTAAAAATTAGTAAAAAAAACTCACCCTCACCCATTGCTAAATTTAAACTTTTCCTTCAGCCTCAGTTGAAGTAAACATTTACCTACCCCACAGTTGCAATTTTAACCGTAACCACAGTAAACTTTAACTTTAACCTTACCCACAGCTAAACTGTAACTTTAACCTTACCCACAGTTAAATTTTAACTTGAACCTTACCCACAGTTAAACTTTAACTTTAACCTTACCCACAGTTAAACTTTAACTTTACCCTTACCCACAGGTAAAGTTAAACTTTAACCTTACCCACAGTTAAACTTTAACCTTACCCACAGGTAAAGTTAAACTTTAACCTTACCCACAGGTAAAGTTAAACTTTAACTTTACCCACAGTTAAACTTTAACCTTACCCACAGGTAAAGTTAAACTTTAACCTTACCCACAGGTAAAGTTAAACTTTAACCTTACCCACAGGTAAAGTTAAACTTTAACCTTACCCACAGGTAAAGTTAAACTTTAACCTTACCCACAGTTTAACTCCTTAAACTTTAACCTTACCCACAGCTAAAGAAAAACTTTAACCTTACCCCCCGGTAAATCTAAACTTTAACCTTACCCACCCGTAAAGTTAAACTTTAACTTTACCCACAGTTAAACTTTAACCTTACCCACAGGTAAAGTTAAATTTTAACCTTACACGCAGTTTAACTTTTAACTTTTAACCTTACCCACAGGTAGAGTTAAACTTTAACCTTACCCACAGTTAAACTTTAACTTTACCCTTAGGTAAAGTTTTGAGAATACGATTTTACCTTCACCTTACCTGTGGGTAAAGTAGCAACACCGCAGGAAAACGCCCCCAACACCCCCCCCCCAACTTCCCCCCCCCCCACCCCCCCCGCCCAAAAAAAAAAAGAAAAAAAAGCGCAAAAAGCCCCGCCCCCCCACACCAGCCCCGCACCCTCCCCCTCCCCCCCCCCCCTCCGCCCCCCCCTCCCCCCCCACAAACCCCCCCCCCCCCCCCCCCAACTTAGCCAACTCCCTAGAGATGCCACAAATTTGGATTTTCTGAGCTATGACCCCTGGAAAATTGCATTTTCAGTGTTTTTGGAAGTGAACGTAGGCCACAGTTCACAGTTCGAAGCCAAAAATGGCTATAATCTTTGTTTTTGGATAGTTTTGAATGCGTTATGATATTTTAAGGGATCGTCTAGGCTTAGCTGGCAGGATTCTCTAGGCTAAGCTGGCAGGATTTTTTCTGAAAATTTTGATTCTTTATTGCCTAAGCCTGAGCCTAAGCCTGAACCTAAGCCTAAGCCTAAGCCTGATACTAAGCCTAAGCCTAAGCCCCATACTAAGCCTAAGCCCTAAGCCTAAGCCTAAGCCCAAGCCTAAATTAAGGCCAAGTTTGAATTTGGTCAAAAATTGAACGTTTCTGGCAAATTTGGCCAATTTTTCGGCAGGAACCCGGTCAAAGAGCCTTTGTTTTGATTCTAAAAAATTGTAAACAATAATCTAACACCATTTAGACACGATTAGAACGGAAAAAACAAAAGCTTCGGAAAACAATTGCGAAAACGTCCCTCACTGAGGGTTCAGATTTCGGGGGTTCGTATCTCAGAAAATCCAAAAAATGAAATAGGGGTTCTTGAAGCAAAAATGCTTCCCCCAAGGTGCTCTACTAAAAAAAATAGGTCCACTATTTTCCCCCCCAACTGCATTTAACCCCCCCTTTTAATAAAAACTTTGTCCAAAAATTAAACTTTGGCTGGAATTCACAACCTAACACTAACACTAACTTATTCCTTAAATGTTAGTGAAACACTTAAAATTGGCCTCGAAACACTAACATTTTAAGTGTTTTAGGCTGAAATTTAAGTGTTTCACTAACTTTTAAGGGAAAAGTTAGTGTTAGTGTTAGGTTGTGAATCCCAGCCTTTACATGAAATTTTTTGCGCAAAATTGGATTTAGTCAAAAATATTGAATCAAATGAAAACCTGCTGTTACCATTGAAAGAGCAACTTGTAAGCTACTAAATGCTGAAAAAATTTTGTAAATCGGTTCAGGCTTTGAAAAGTTACAGAACTTTTTTGAAGCCACCAGGACCAGGCTGATCGAAGCGTTACAGCACAAGTACGGTTCCGTAGAAATTCCGGGCTATAGCTGCAAATTTTATTAAAATATAAAGCTAGTTAGTGTTTTTTAGTGTAGTAAAGTTATTTCTGATGCTTCTTAGCAGGTTTTTTCTTTAATTTAGGCCTCAGGCTTAGGTTTAGGCTTAGGTTAGGCTTAGGCTTAGTGCTTAGGCTGAGGCTTACTGCTTAGGCCGTGTTTACATTGAGCTTTTTTTCAGCTGCTCGAGCAGCTGAAAAAAAGCTGCAGCTTTTTTTCGCCATTTCCGGCTTTTTTTCAGCTACTCGAGCAGCTGCAAAAAAGCCGGAAACGGCGAAAAAAAGCTGGAGCAGCTGAAAAAAAGCTGGAACTGCAGCGCTGTCATGACAACGGAGCAGCTAGTCCATAGTGACCGCCATACTTATCCGCATTTTTTCAGCTGCTCCAGCTTTTTTCCAGCTGCTCGAGCAGCTGAAAAAAAGCTGCAATTTTTTTCAGCTGCTCGAGCAGCTGAAAAAAAGCTCAATGTAAACACGGCCTTAGGCTCAGGCTTAGTAGGTGGGTCAGCAAAGGTTAGTCTTAGTTGCTTGCATCAAATAAAAGGACCTTTGCTACTGTGGAATCATAAATAAAGCTGCACTTTTAAACCTAACTTTGACTGTCAGTGCCAGCTTGGTGCTGAGCATCAGTGACGTTTTCAGATTGTATTTATGACATTATATTTCATTAGAAATGGCTACTTATGACCAAAGATGCATATTTTTCTAGAAAAA
This sequence comes from Trissonchulus sp. WLG1_4, assembly GCA_030248245.1. NCBI lineage: Eukaryota > Metazoa > Nematoda > Enoplea > Enoplida > Ironidae > Trissonchulus > Trissonchulus sp. WLG1_4. Next base: position 5,542 of record JASANF010019419.1, read on the forward strand.
TGTAATAAATTTAATGTCTACGCAAAAAGAAACTAAAACTTTTGATATGTAAGCTCAATTTATATTTAGCCTCTTTTTTTAGTTGACAAAATTAAGATTTTTAGTCTGAGTGAGCTAAATATGTTGCAACAAAGCTGTATTAAGTATATTATTATGTGTTAATTTATGACGATCAAACTTCAGGCTCGTATTACGACTGTATTGGTCATAATTTTCGATGATTAGCCCAGTGTGTCGAAAAACGATGATTTTCGACAAAAATTGAAATTTTTCGAAAATGTATAAATCAACGTTTTTTCGCTTGGAAAGTGCTAAAAATGAACTCAGCGCATGCGAAAACTATAAAAACGTGTTTTTACGGTGAAAAAATATCACTTTGAATTTCCCCCCCCCGTCTCAGTTGCACCGTTAGAACCAAATCAAAGACACTTAAATGTTGGGGATATTCAAACTGGGTTAAATGCAGTTGGGCGGGGGGGATAGTGGACCTTTTTTTAGTAGAGCACCTAGGGGGAAGCATTTTTGCTTCAAAAACCCCTATTTCATTTTTTGGATTTTCTGAGATATGACGCCCCGAAATCTGAACCCTCAGTGAGGCACGTTTTCGTAATTTTTGTCGGAAACTGGGGTTTTTCGCGCTCTAAACGTGTATAAATGGGGTCGGAATAATATTTAAAATTTTTTGGAATCAAAACAAAGGCACTCTGACCCCGTTCCAGCCGAAAAATTGGCCAAATTCACTAGAAACGTCCAATTTTTGACCAAATTCAAACTGGGCCTCAATTCAGGCTTGGGCGTAGGCTTAGGGCTTAGGCTTAGAATGGGGCTTAGGCTTAGGCTTAGTATCAGGCTTAGGCTTAGGTTCAGGCTTAGGCTTAGGCTTAGGTACTAAAAATCGAAATTTTCAGGAAAAATCCTGCCAGCTTAGCCTAGAGAATCCTGCCAGCTAAGCCTAGACGATGCCTTAGAACATCAAAATGCACTCAAAAATATCTAAAAAGAACGATTACAGCCATTTTTGGCTTCAAACTTTGGCTTACGTTCACTTCCAAAAACACTGAAAATCCATTTTTTAAGGGGTCATAGCTCAGAAAATCCAAATTTGTGGATAGGGGTTTTATTACAAAAACGCTTCCCTTGAGGTGCTCTACTCTAAAAAATAGGTCCACTATTCCCCCCCAACTTCACTTGATCCTTCGAACTTGTGCTTAGTGTACCACTGTACATTGGCTTGAGCGCTTCGCAGGCTTAGGCTTCGAAACGATTCACTCAAGGTGCTCTAGTTAAAAAATTAGGTCCATTATGTTTCCCCTCCAACCATTTTTTGTGATTTCAGGATGAATTTGCTCAGCCGAAATGCCTGTTTATTTTTCGCGAAACAGCCGATCATGATAAATTATTCAACATCAATAGCCCCTTATCCCGGAGCTGTGTTGACGCCTGAATTTGAGGATCAAAACAAGCAATATACGCAATATCGTATTAAAGTTGCCCCGATAGTTGTCCCGAAACTGATTAGACAAAGTCTTTTGAAAATTATCAGTCTGAATTCAGAACATCCACTCCCGCAGCTAATGAAGCAAGCTGCTAAGCTTGGTCAGCAGTTGAAGAACCGAAAGTTGGCCGTTAGCGATGACAAAATTCAGAAAATGGGAACTGTAAGTGACGAAGCAGGCACTCTAATTTGTGTTGCTTAGATATTGGCGTAGTTTGGCGTTCAGGGTTCACAGGTTTTACTAAATTACTCATAGATAAACCTTGTGCAACGCTACACTGGTGAGAACTGATACATAAAAGTTTACTGATAACTGATAATTCATAACTGATGAACTTTTGTACAATTGGAAACCTGGGCCCTAACAAATCTTACAGTTGTAGCAATCGTGATGGGAAAATCTAGTTATTTGTAATGAATATGTATATATGTATAAATGGAATCACTTGCATTTGCAATTACAATATTTATATTATTGTATACATTTGTAAGACTGCCTTTACTTTTTAGTTTTATTTCAGGATTTAGAGGAGTTAGCCTGCATTCATTTGACCAACCGACATCCAAGCGAGCTTTCCCCGGAAGAAATTGAAGCTAACACGCCTAAGATAGAAAAAATGGTTCGTTGTACCTTTTTATAGTGGTGCGGGGAAAAAACCCTACGCGTTTTGCGGGGAAAAAAACCCTAGTACTTCCTGGCCGAACCTCACGACATAGGACCTTTTTGAGTATGCAGGTGGAAAGCGCATCCCAAACTGACTTACCACACCAATTTCTGTGCAGTTTTGAGGCCTGTAGCGTCTTTTATAAAATTTCAAAATTTTGCATGTTGAAAAATTCCAAAGTGACAAAATTTTCCAAATTTTTGACTTGTCATAATTTTTCACAAACTTTTTTTTCACAAAATTTTTCACTTTTGACCAACGCCGTTTGCATTTTTCAAGAGAGTTACCTTTCCTCTATACTTCTGAAGCTCGAAAACCGTGAAAAACGCTGTGGTTGACCAGTGACTGGTCAAAGTTTGTGCGGGAAAAAAAACCCTATTGCGGGGAAAAAACCCTATTTTGTTTGGCGGCATTTTTTTGCTAAACTCACCCATTGTTGCTACTAAAGTTAGTTCATCTGGGCGAACAACATGCGTAGAGTTCATTAAAACCGTTTATTCGGCCGCAAAACGTCGTTTTTTGTCATTTTGGGCCATACCCCGACACCCCTTACGAAACCTGTTTTGATGATGTTTCACCAAAATTTGGCATTTTTTGTAATATTTAGGTTTTAGCTGCTGCGTACCAATTAAATCCAAGAATGATAGACGCGGGCGGTGTTTGTCCGCTGTTTCTCACGTAATAAGCGCAAAAATCTGTTTTTAATGCTTTTAAATACGGAAAAAATGCCTATTTGGGCAGAAGTCATTTCTGCCAAAACGGGTCGATTTTTGAAGAATCATTGTGAGTCACATGGATGTCGCAGAAACGGTTTTTTTAGTCCATACTGCAGCCTAAGAGTTGTAGAACACGATGAAATTGTGTTTATATTCCCTGCTAATAGAACAACCAGAAAAAGTGATAGGGTTTTTTTTCCCCGCATTAGGGTTTTTTTTCCCGCATAGGGTTTTTTTTCCCGGAGGTTTCGAGACTCATTACTCAGAAACGTGAGTGGTTACAATCCATTTTATTAGTGCAGCAGTTAGGCGAAAGATGGCCGTTATAACAGCCACGAGCATTAATGGATCCGATTTATGTGGAGCACAGGACGACCCGAAAAGTTGAAAATAGGGTTTTTTTCCCGCACCACTATATAGTTGTGTAAATTAGAAGATATAACTGATGAAGTTGAAATTTGAACTCTTTTCCCGAGCTCGGAAGGAAAAGAGAACAGCATAAACATACATGTACACGGGGTCTCGGTCTGGGGGGGGGGGCTCGTCCCAGAATTTTCTAAATTTTAGGGAGGCTTGTCTCGACTTTTCGGATGCTTTGGCGCACAAAAACGCAAAAAAATAGAATTTTTGCAAAAAAAGAAATATTTTCGTCAAAATTTGGCTATTTTTGAAAAATTTTTAGCTTTTTTCTCATTTTTGAAGCATTTTACGGCGATCTGGGGCATTTTTTAGTGTTCGGGCACCTTTCCTTCAGCATCAAGGAGGGGGGCTTGTCCCGGTGGGTCAAATTTGAGGGGGGGCTTGTCCCGGAATATCAAATTTGGGGGGCTTGCCCCCCACCCAGACCCCCCCCATGTACATCTGTGAAATCATCATGATTTATCTACTATTATATATATATTTTTTTTCATGATTTTGGTCCAGAATGCACAACACAGCGTTTGAAATTTAATTGAACGTATTATTGATGTCAATAATCGATGACATTGATTTCGTAACATTGTTAACAGTTGAAATTTTTTTATCTGTTTTGGTTTTAGGTAATAAAGCGGCTGCGCGGAACCTTACCCGAGCAAAAGTCACGAGCATACACCACTCAGTTTGATGCCTTGACATACTTTTTAGCTCGCTTCACACCTAATTTTGCCATTATATATCGCCTGCTGTGGGAACTGAAGCACCTGTTTCCTGAGTTTCAGCCCGGACATGTACTGGATTTTGGCTCAGGGACTAATTCAACCTTTTGGGCAACTGAAACTTTGTGGCCCTCCGCAGCTGAAGAGTATATTTGTGTGGATCATAGTCAGGCTCTGCATGATTTATCAGCTCTGTTGCTAAGGCAAGGTTGGATTTTGGTGTTTTAGTTGAGTGAAATAACCGCAGTTAAGATGACAGTCTAGGACTCACTGTTTCATTTAATAAGAATGTATAATATAAATAACCAATAATGAATGTATAATATAAACCAAAAATTTTACACGTATGTTGTATGTATACGTAATTGTGACATAAGAAAACCATATCTTTAGCCTTGTTTGAGTCATATGTAACGGGGTCAAAATTTTGGGGGGGCCTCTCGGGCCAAATTTTGGGGACCCTCCCCCCCAGATCGACCAAAAATACCCGAAATTTTGCAAAAATTTCGCTAAAAAGTGCCATTTTTTCAAAATTTTGCCCAAATTTTGAGGACCCTCCTAGGGTTAGACCGAGCCGGGAATTTCGGTGCCGAGCCGAGCCGAGCCGAGCCGGCCGGCTCGGCATGCTGGGCCGAGCCGAGCCGAGCCGGCCGACTATGGTTAATTTTGGATTTTAGCAAAATTTAATCGTGCGCTCCGGGAATGAATGTTTTGGGGCACAACTTTTTTAAGTGACAAATTTTGACTTATGTCAAGAAGCAAGGAAGGATTAGAGCTTTTATTTGATACTCATGCAGTTGGAGGTTATGGGGGAAGCTCCTTCCTAAATTCAGAAACAGCCGAGGCCATACATGTATGAGGGGGGGAAATTTTTAGAAAATTTTGCAAAATTTAGTGTATATATTTTTGGTCGATCTGGGGGGGGGGTAGGGTCCCCAAAATTTGGCCGGAGAGGCACCCTGAAAATTTTGATCCCGTTACATGTATGGCCGAGGGATTCGGGCCGCCAGTGGTGAAACGCGAAGAGAATTAAGGTACAGATAACGGGGGTCTGGGGGCGGCAGCACCCAGGAAAAAATGGAAATTTTTGAAATTTTTAGTCAGAATTTATATAGTCAACTGGAGACGTATCAGAAATATTTTCCGACAAGAAAAGTAAAACAAAAGATGGGAACATCATATCAGACAGTATATATATTACACAAGTAAGTTCAGCAGAATGTACTCTTGCAGACATGCATTGGCTTTGATTAAAGCTAATATCAACGAATAGTAAGCCACAAAATTGCAGGGGTCTGGGGGCGGCAGCCCCCAGAAGAAAATGAGAATTTTTTTAATTTTAGGCCAAATTTGGTCAATTGGTGACCTATCAGAATTTTTTTCGGCCGGGCGATAAAACCCGTCGTGGGGGGACCGTCGTGGGTACCCTTGATTACGGGAGCGGGGTACCCTAAATGTTTGCTACTTTTGGTGGCAAACAGCAAATTGTGCGAAAAATTCAATAAAAATTCATCAGTTTTCATATCGATAGCTACACAATGACGTCGACAAAAGCATGAAACTTGAAAGTACAGGAAAACCAGTAAATCTGAATTTTCTGTAGAATTAGCCAGTAACAGTTTTTCAGATAACATTCAAAGTCTCTGAATTCTGGGTAAGAATTATCTGAACTTTGCCTGAATTATTCTGAAAATTATCTGAAAAGCCACTGAACGTCTGTAAAATGCTGGAAATTGTAAAAAACATCTGAAAAATTTGTAACTGAAAAAATTTCGCAGAAAATTCAGGTTCCTGTGTAGGGCCCGTTTTTTTTGACGTCCATTTTCGCCACGACGCCGGCTTTGTCCAACAATATTACTACATGTATATCAGGGGTGTTGCGGCTCCTATTTTTCCTATTTTTTCCTATTTTTTCGACCCCCTCCTATTTTTTCCTATTTTTTGGGAAAAATTCCTATTTTTTCCTATTTTTTTCAAATTTGCAATAGATACAGGGTTTTTTGGGCGAAATACGGGGCATATGCGATTTCGAACTTTTGCTCACCAAAATTGAAAATTGCTCAAATTCCGCTCACCGCCCAAAGGGTTCCTATTCGGTGTTTTTACGTCTGACGCTCTGACCAGAAAAAAATTCCGATATATACGTAACCAATTGACTAAATTTGGCCTAAAAATAAAAAAAATTATCCAATTTTTTTTCTTGGGGACAGCCGTCCCCAGCCCAGACCCCTACAACTTTGTAGCTTGCTATTCCTTGCTATTATCTTTCATCACAGCCTATGATGTGTACACGACTGTACCTTATGCTGCTTTTATCTGTGTATCTTCTACACTGTCTAATGTGATTATCCCCCTTTTTGTTTTCATTTCCGTCTGCAAGAATTTTCGATGCGTCTACAAGTGACCTAACTCGTCCTAAAAATCACGATTTTTAAATTTTTTTCCTGGGGGCGGCCGCCCCCAGACGCCTGGCGGCGGCAACTCTGTGGATTTTTCTTTCAGGACATCATGTGTATATACATGGGTGAATTGTGTACAGTTTATTATACAATGTGTACTCTTGTAGCTGTTTTACCATAATAAAAATGACATTTTTTGAAATTTATTGTCTGTAATGCATGAATCGTCGTGAAATTTCCAGATTTTTAGCTTCCGGTTGCTCGCCGGCTGCCGGTTGTATAATTTGCGGTGTTCTGAGTTCCGGTATTACATTTTTTTTCTATGCCGCTGGTCTAAAAATAGCACTGTTTACGGACTAAATATGCTAATTAACAATTATGTACATTGTGTGTTTGCAGTCAAGTGAATTTCATTTTCAACACGTTTCAAAAAATCGAAGTGATTGTTCCCCCCCTAATTTTTTTCTGTCTATGCCACTGGTTTCTGGACACTTGTCGGCCCAGCAGTTTTGTAATTTTCGGTGTTTTGAGGCTCCAATTTTACTTTTGATGCCGCTCTAGTAAAAAAGTAGCATTGGTTTTGAACGACATATGCTAATATCTGTCGTTTTTTGCGAAGTGCTTTTTAACACATTTCAAAAACAATCAAAAAGTCATTCCTCCCTCCCCGAAATTTTTACGCCACTGACTGACGCTATAGGTATCCTGTGTTTTGACGGAAAAACAGCAGTTTACTGTTACCACAGTGCAATATTTCAATCAGAGTTTTTTGTTCCAAATTATGTTCTTTAGAACACCATTTTTTAAAAAAGAACAGCAAAAAAAGAAAAAAAGAACAACCGTAGAACAGCCAGCTGGAGCCGTGTAAAACATTAGAATCGTGTCTACAGTGCACCAAAAATGTGTCCAATTTCAAAAAATTTTCTGCGGACTGATATATGTTCTAATGGTCTCTCTCCAGGGATCTTAAAAGAGCGAATGGACTGGACAGTGGACAGTTCATTATTTTATTTAGTTTGCAGTGCTGCGAATGTGCATACTGCATAGGCTGGGTTTTTTTTTTCGCTGGCAAATTTTCGCAATTTTGCGAAAAGCTTGAAATTTTTTTCGCAAAATCAAAAATTTTTTCGCAGACATACTTTTGCTACGTAATGCAGTAGACTTAACATTTAAATGTTAATAAAACATTATTCCGCCTATACAGATTAAGACTGACGCAGTTTTTACCCTTTTTGGATAAAAAGCAGCGATTTTGACATTTTTATTTAAATTTATGTAGCCTTCCTGAGAATTTTGTGTAATTTTTCACAATTTTCACATTCCATGCTCAGCCGTAAAGAAATACGAGAAGACCCGGCCAATGACCAAGTTAGGCCTTTCTTAATTGTCACCTCCGACCTATATTATACTGTCTATTAGTGTTACATGCAGTTGGGGTGATGATACATGGAAGAAAATCTGTCCCATTTACAGTCACTAGAAACATCAAGTCAACATCAGTTGCACGAGAATGGGCGTAAGGGATCAGAAAATTCGGAGAAAATTTCAATTTTTAGGCCAAATTTGGTCAATTGGGGACGTATCGGAAACTTTTTCCGACTAAACCACAAAAATCAGCACATAGACCTTACGAGTTCACCTCCACTGCGTCAAAATTTTTTCGCAATTTTGCGAAAAGATTTGAAAATTTTTCGCAATCCTCAATTTTTTTTCGCAATTGCGAACGTTTTTGCGCAAAAAAAAAACCCAGTGCATAGGACTAGGGTACTTCATGGTATTTTAGTGAATTTTTACACAAATGTCCCCCCTTTGGTTTTACTTGCCCCACCGAAAAAATTCCCGATATTCGTCTCCAATTTACCAAATTTGGCGTAAAAATCAAAAACTCAAAATCTTTCCCTGGAGGCTGCCGCCCCCAGACCCCTGCAACTCCGTGGCTTACTATTTCAATCTATCAGCAAAGCATGGTTTTTTGCGTAAAATACTGCGTATTTACGCAGTGGACCTTAAATTTACACAGTCGAAAACAATTTATTTATTTATTCAGGATTTATTTACGCAGCCTTCATGTGCCCGCCGCGCGACACTGAATCAAAGTTAGCCGGAAAAATTTTCCCGGTGCGTCTCTAATTGACTGAATTTAGCCTAAAAGTTAAAAAATTCTCCGATTTGTACTGGGGGCTGTGAACTTTCAGTAAGAAAGAACAAGTCATCGTAAAAAAGAACACTCAAAATAAAAAGAACAAGTTTTAAGCGGTGGTCGATTTGAAACAAAAAACCCTGATTTCAATAAAAAGTCCACAAAAAATGAAACAAAAAACCCTGATTTCAATAAAAAGTCCACAAAAAATTCCTATTTTTTCCTATTTTTTGCTCAGAAATTCCTATTTTTTTCCTATTTTTCTCTGGGAAATTCCTATTTTATTTCCTATTTTTCCGGAAATGGGCCGCAACACCCCTGGTATATTTATACGTTAAATTTTTTCACTTTTACTATATGCATCTGAAGAACCATGGAATATTGCTTATCTTCCCACCGTTTTCTCAGCTATTTTGCGCAGTGGGCGCCAGAGTTAAAAATTGAAAAATTTACTAAGCTTTTGGATATATATTGCAATGCGGACAGCAAATTTATTAAAAATGTCGTTTTTGCAATGATATAAATGTAACACAAAACAGTATATTCGGCAAACAAATTGCGCCTAATACACACATATTCTTACATTCAGTAATTTCAATAAAAAATGGGTAGGGCGGCCGCCCGCCCCCGGGATATAACCGGTAGGAGAGACTGGTTTATTAACGGAAAAACACAAAAACAGTATATACAGCTCTAGCTGTTTGGATTCTGGGAAGAGTTTTTAAACTTTCGAAAGTTAGTTCTTGAAAATTCTCGGCTGTCTCAGCTCTCGGCCTGGCTCGGCAAAATTGCCGAGCCAAAGGCAATTTGCCGAGCCGAGCCAGCGGTCTATCCCTAGACCCTCCCCCCCGGGTCCTCGATTTTGGGGGGGGGGGCATCCCTCCCCTCATACATGTATGGTTTGAGTTATATACGTGTGTCTTCATGCTTTCAACCCTCGGGGTCTAGTTTAAGTTGAGTTAAAAATACTCTCATTACTGTTAATGTGATGTTTAAAAATTAGCTCGTGTTTAAGTTGAATTTACTTCAACTTTTGGAATTCATAGTAGCCGTATATTCGTATATATTCGTACGTATTTATTCGTACGTTTCCTTTTTAAGCTTTTTTTATTTTCAGGTGACCTCAGTAACGACCCGCTGCGTACGGGAGTCTACTTTAAACACTTTCTACCGGTTTCCCTTTCCCGTTGCCACAATTTAGTAGTGGCCGCTCATGTGCTACTCGATATCCCCAGTAAATCCCAACGACGCGACTTGGCACTGAAGCTTTGGGATCGATGCGAGGATTTCCTTGTTTTGGTCGAGTTGGGTACGCCAGCCGGTTTCAAGACAATCTTGGAAGCTCGCGATTGCATTTTAACTGCTGGTATGTGTATAAAATTATATTGGTTGGATCTATACTTACAGTTTGCAGAGTCTTAGAGCCTGCAAAGTTTTAAAAAAAGTCCTGCAAGTAGCTACACATAGGCAGTTTATTAACAGACCCGGATAAAAAAATATTCATATTACTATCTCCAGAATCTCAAAACTACAATATTATCAGAGTAATAAAGTGTAAGTTCTATGCAGTATATATACTGGCCCCCGAATATGAAAATGCTTTTCAAGTGAACGGTAGTGAAAGAGAGGTTTATCTGGAAAAGCGGGTTATTGTTAAGTTAAAAAAATGATAGCCTTACTTTTAGACTTTGCCTGGATTTATTTATTTATATATAGTTTAAGTTTATTTTATTTTTTTAGAAGAATTTTGGTGTGCGACTGTGCAAATTGATAAATATTTTTTGTTTGCATTATCCTGCTAATTTGATAGTTTACTTACCAGTCAAATATTTCTGTTCCAGCCAGCGTTGCAAACGGAGACAGCTTGAAGGAGTCATTGACCGAATTCGGCGTTCCCCATCATGTTACTGAAGAACTGCTCGCAAAACCGAAGCGTAGCCAGCCTTTAACTTTAGAAGGTTGTGTTTCTTCTGTGTTCATTCACACATTAGATATCTCTTCTCTGTGACTAGTGAACTTTACGATAGCCATTCAACCCTTCAAAAAGTAAAGCGCATATAATCGAGAGTGTCCGTTTGTCCTGCTGCTCCTATTTGGTCCAGCCAGAGCCTCGTATTTTCTGTTTTGAGCCCGCCCATTTCAGATGGGATGCCCCCCGCGTAGCTTTCGTTCGTGAAAGACTATGCACATGAGCATAAAATATGCAGATTCCAAACTAAGTCTAAACTAAACTCGATACTAACTCTGGGACTATAAGCCTAAGCCTGAATCCAAACAGGAGCATAATCTTTAGTAATTTTTTTAAAACGCACACCCACACTCACATGTGCATAGTATTGCGAGAAGGAAAGCCATAAATGTGCCCCCTATAGCAATAAAAGGTTTTAGCGGGGTCTTAGTTGTAGTGTTACGTCTGTGCCCCGTGGTGTAGTTATTTTTTGTTCAGTTTAGTATTGGTGAAGATCAATTAAAAAAGTGTCTCTAAAATCCAGTAAAAACGCATTTTGTGTTGCAAAAAACTGATGGCATGTTTAGAGTTTAGATTGTGTTTTTCGTTAATTAATAAGATGCTTGAATTGTTTTTAGAATGTCGAAATCGTCTTCAAAATTTTGCCGATTCGTCTAGCTCGCTGAGTACCGACCAAGCCGATAGGATTCGAAGACTTCCTGTGGTTGCTCTGGCGGAGCCGGGTCACGTGATCTCGCCTTGTCCCCACGATTTCACTTGTCCACAGTTTGGCCGTAAAACCCCGTGCCGATTTGTGGCTCGCTATTTCCCACTAGTGCTGACGGACAAGCAGCCCGGAGAGCCTGTTCATGAAACGTACTGTTATGTTATACTGCGAAAGGGTCAAAGGTCAGAAGGTCACACGGACTGGTCACGTATTGTGCTGGATGATCCTGTGGTCAAGGGCAAATTTGTCCATTGTCAACTGTGTACTCCTAATGGACAAGTGAGCCAAATGTCCCTATCACGGAAGTCCCAACCTCATTTGCATAAATTGGCCAAGAAATGCTCCATTGGTGATCGATTGCCAATCAAATCGTTACGTGAATTGTCTTCAACTACAGAGTCTGAAAGCTGATTGATGTTTTACTTTTCAGTTAGTCTGTTTGGGTATTGGAAATAATTCTTTAAAGCTGAATATATTTTTTAATTTGTAAAGGTATATTTTTTAAATTATAGGTCATCTTGAATTCTGTAAATCTGAAAGTTTTGTTGGTTCCAAACATCTGCATAATTTGTCAAGTCTTAATAGTGAGGTTTGATTTATACTGAAAAGTTTATTTTTGACAAAAATTGTTCCAAATCCAAAAGTAAATGGGGTGTAAAAGCGTACCGGACCGGCCCATGGCGGTCAGAACTGTGCCCAAACTGTTGAAGAATTAATGTTTCTGCTGTTTATGTCAGTTATGATTAACAATCAATGGCATAGTGTAATGATTATGACGCATCATTAAATAAAGCTTTACATACATTTGTTTGTTCTGTTGTATGATTTGAATCAGGGTTAGGTGTGCATCGCATGGCATGTTTTCGCTATAAGTTGAGTGCATGTGTGCGAGATAACAGGTACAATGCCTAATTTTAGGAAGGTCTTAGTGCTGAGCTTTTGTCTACAGTTTGATAGTCGTGTCTAGAACGAACAAAAAACTGATTCGTTGGTGAAACTCGAAACCATTTTGCGTGAAAACTACACCGATGCAAAGAGAGGCACATTTCACACA
>JASANF010019421.1:0-32367 GCA_030248245.1 Trissonchulus sp. WLG1_4
TTAACAAACACATTGAATAAAAGTTTATGAAAGCAACGTTATTTGCGAAAAAATAAAACAATAGAAAAAAATCGCCAGTAGGCCACAACGGGTTGCCGACCGGTAAGGGACCCTCTATTCTAGGCAGAGGACCTTCTATTCTAGGCAGAGGACACTCTATTCTAGGCAGACGACCCTCTATTCTAGGTACATGACCCTCTATTCTAAGCAAAGAACCCTCTATTTTAGGTAGAGAACCCTCTATTTCAAGCAGAAAATCCTCTCAAGGCAGAGAACCTAGTGTTCAACGCAGAAAATCATCCATTCTCGTTCAAAGGCCCTCTAGTCTAGGCGGAAGACCCTCTATTCCAGGCAGAGGACCCTCTATTCTAGGCAGAGGACCCTCCATTCTAGGCAGAGGACCGTCCATTATAGGCAAAAGATCGTCTATTTTCGGTAAAAACCCTGATATTTATGTTCAAATTAGGGGTTCAAATTATTCAAATTATTAGTTCAAATTAGTTCAAATTTATTTTCAAAGGGACCCAAATTACCCACAAAAACCCCAAAATTTCAGTTTCGAAAATTTGAACCCTTAGAAGGGGGGTACCCTGAGTGGGTCCTAGGGGGTCCAGGAAGGTCCTAGGCAAAAAAGAACCTTGGATTCGTGTTCAGAGGCTCAAATTACCCTTAAAAACATGAAAATCTCAATTTCGAAAATTTGACCCCTGAGGGCCCCCTAGGGAGGAGGGGTACCCTGGCCTGAGGGGATTATAGGGGTACCCAGGAAGCTCCTAGACAAAAATTGACTCCAGATTCGTGTTCAGGGGCCCAAATTACCCCTAAAAACACCAAAATCTCAAATTCGAAAATTTGAGCCCCGAGGACCCCCCAGCGGGGGTACCCTAAGGGGGTCGTAGGGGGGTCCAGGGGGGTCCTGGGTAAAAAATAACCCCAGATTCGTGTTCAGGGGCCAAAGCTACCCCTAGAGACAAATTTTTGTCCAAATCGTTGAAAAAATTTTTTTCAAGTTCACAAGGGTCCCCCCTTGTGTTTCATCGTTTTCGGGGGTCACGTGACCCGGCCCCCCGTGGGGTCAGGGGGTCACCAAGGTGGGGGGCACAACTACTCATAGGGGGGGTCCCCCCACCAAAGTTTGGGACCAATCCCCCCAGTAACTCCAGAGAAAAACGAGTAACAAACTTTTGATCACAGGAAAAACAACAAAAACAACAACAACATCAACAACAACAAAAAAAACAGGATTATGAATACAATGGGTTGCACCCCTGCTTCGCGGGGGGTCGGCAACCCAACAAGGAAATTTATAGCATACTATATCATATAGAAGAGGAATCATAAGTGTACGTTTCTATGGATTAGAAAGGGTTGTCCTATTCTATAATGACAAAAAATTATATAAACTATTTCGGAACTTAAAAAGGGGTCTAGAAATGAAATCGAGTACTGTATAAAATCATTCCAATTCCTTCTCATAAAACACATAGCTCGCACAACATAATCTGAGTCTTGGCCTCTTCTTTATAGATGTCTTTTCAGTATCCAAATGAACTAAATTGTCGTATCATCTATATCGCTTAATGCGGTTTGGTTTCGGGCAAGTTTGATATACATTCGTGTAAACATAGTCACCAGCTATTTTAACTGATTCAACTTCGGCCGAGACTTCATTAACGCTAATTTCAACTATAGCGCTTTTTTCTAAAAGATCATGTTTCAGTCTTCTCATACCAAGCTAATACCCAACAAATTACAGTCTTTCAAACTCTTGTTATAAATGTGCAAATAATTGTTTAATGGTATTCTTCAACATGAAATATACAATAATGTTTTGAACTGTGATTGTTTTGAGTACGTTCTTTGTCAAACCAACTACCACGCTGTCAAGCAAGACAACATATGGAGCTATTACAACCCAACTCCAAACCAAAGCACTGAAGTTTTGGTAATAAACATGAAAAAAATTTGATTTAAAGCTACTTAATATGAGCAACTGGAGATTTTCTAACGCAAGAAGAGTCAAGGCAGTGTGCCAGCTCGCCATTTTTGGTGCAAAATTTCATCAATTTCCCTTTTTATATTGAACTTTTTGACATCAGAGTTATACAACACATACATATAAAAGTGATTTACGATCGTGACCCCAGAAACCGCAAAATGAAAATTGGGTAAATGTTTTTGAAGAAAAAATTGACATTTACACTAGTCTGACTTGAAAACACCACCTATTTTAGAATAACTAAATACAGATTTTCAGAGTCCTTTATAAGTAGTTTTAGCGTGCACAGAATTATTTGATTTGTCAGCACTTAAAATGAGCAAGATGGGATTGTTTGAGGCAAGTAGAGTCCAATCAATGTGTCAGCTGGCCATGTTTGGTGCGAAATTTCTTCAACTTCCCTTTCTATATCGAACTTTTTGACACCAAAATAACTCAACGCATACACATAAAAGTGAATTACAACAAAGTTTTTGATTGCTTTGATTTTGGCCTCAACACCAGAGACCAAAAAGTAAAAATTCGATAACCCGTTTTGAGGGAAAAATTGACATTTACACTAACGTAACCTGAAAACCCGAACAGCTTTAGAACAACAAGTTGCACAGTTTCAAAGACCATTATATTTAGTCTGAGTGTGCAAAAAAGCGTGACAACAAGAAATCACAGGCACGAAAACTTGATTGAGTTTGTAACGTCAAACTAGGTTTTTTCACGAAAAGTTGGTCGCAAATTTTTTCAAAAAAGAGGTCGTACTCCCAAATCGATTTGGCTGAATTTTTGTATCAATTAAGCAGAGTGATAGTGCTACAAACGCATGAAAACAAATCGACCGGCCCGACCTTTTGAGATACTTGTTTGAACCAAAAACCTAAAAATTGAGCGTCGAAAAAGTGCTAAAAAGTCCGACTTAAAGGGCTCTGGTAAGATACATACTTGCAGTACCAGCACCAAATTAAGCCAAACGTAGCACCAAATATTCATCAATGTTGACTTAATAGGAGATGATAGAAAGTTGTGTATGTCAGGAGTAACATTGACTAACGCGACGACAACATGAGGGTATCAAAATTACGAAAAATAGTGATTTTCAGAGTCGTATATTGGAAAAACTGCAGCGAAATCAGAGCTAATTTTTACGGTTTTGTTAATGTGGTAGGTCCACCTAGAAAATATCAAAAAATAAAGCAAATCGAAGGGGGTCGCCAAAAAAGCCAAGCACCGTGTGGTCGATTTTCTCAGAAACCGAGTCATATATATATATATATATATATATTATATTATATATATATATATATATATATATATATATATATATATATATATATATATATATATATATATATATATATTCGTTAACTCAATTTTGTTTCAAATTTAACATTTTGGGCCTATAAAGGCTAACTATGCTAACTATATATACTTAATTATGCAGCTAACTGTGGCCTCATAGGTCATTTCTTTGAACAGAAAGGACGAATCTTTATATATACAATTTGTTGTGAGTGTGAAGAAACAGAGTCGTATCCTTACCAGACATAAACAACCTCAAAATAACCTAGCGGGGTTTTAATCCAAGGCACATATGTATGAGAGGGGGATGGGGGACCCCCCTCCCCCCAAAATCGAGGACCCGGGGGGAGGGTCCCCAAAATTTTGAAAAAATTGCACTTTTTGGCCAAATTTTTAGAAAATTTTGCAAAATTTAGGGTATTTTTGGTCGATCTGGGGGGAAGGGTCCCCAAAATTTGGCCGGAGAGGCCCCCCCAAAATTTTGACCCCGTTACATGTATGTCCAAGAGCATGTAAAAAGTCCCGGGTCTATGGGAAAGCAACAAGCCAATGTTACTCTGAAAAGTAATAGATCGTACCCCAGCGGCCAGAATGGCCAGCAGACCACCGCTTATGGTGGGGTTGGTTCTGGTGATAATTGATTTTGGTCTGTGTTGATTGTGCAATTTTAGCATGTATGCGCTTTTTATCACCTTTGTATATACAAAGTATAAACAACATGCATCCAAATAACCCACAGTATTGTATTGCCCTTTCAGTTAATAAAACTGGTGACAAAATTCAATTTCAACTTTAAAGACAAAATCTTGTCAATTTCAATAATATTTAAAGACAAGAATAAAACAGAAGTCCCCTATTATTGGCTCAAATTTGTTAGGTAACCGCGGAACAGGCAAGTTGCTATAACCGCACTTACCGCGCGGTAACAGACCCATTACCGCATACCGCAAAATTGCGGTTACCGCGGTAACCGCATTACCGTGCCCACCCCTACTCAGCGCGTTCGAAAACCTATAATATGTTTCTATGTTGAAAAAATAATCGTTTGAATACCACCCCCCCCCCCAAACCGAATCTGCACCATTCCGTTCTGTCAGCCATGAGCCATCACCTATCCTAGATATAGTTATATAATATATATATATATATATATATATATATATATATATATATATATATATATATATATATATATATATATATACATTTTTATTCTTGACTGCATATGCTACTATAAGGTAGCACATATAAATTGTTTAGTTTTTGTGTAAATTTATGAGAATTAGCATAGTCAGACAGAGGGTTCCGCGCTATCTTTCTCTCAGAAGCACAAACAGCCGTTAAAATATTAGAGTTAGTTGGGGGCGCTATGGATAAATCTATATCGCCAGACTTGAGACTGCCTAGAGGCTGGAAAGATAGCGAGTTGTGTCCGGCCGCGTTCCAGCTGTGTTCTAAATCCACCCGGTAACGTAGCCTCTGAACTCTCTCATTAACCTCCCATCGGTTTTTATATACATCGGATGTAGTCACCAAACGATGTAAGATTCCGGCCTACGAGTGACTCGTTAAGGCCGCGGGATGTTGCTGACGAGCGGTAGGGAAACACAACAACAACAAATGTGCATGAGTCCGGCCCTAGGGGATCAGAAGAAGTTAGGAGAAAATTTTCAATTTTTGAACCAAAAACTGGTAAACTGGGGAAGTATCGAAGTCAAAAATTTTCGCAATTTTGCAAAAAGATTTCGAAAGTTTTTAGCAATCGTCAAATTTTTTTCGCAACTGCGAACGTTTTTGCGAAAAAAATCCCAACTTAAAAAATAGCTGTCGCCCTTTTAATAACAATCCAGAGTGAAAGTATTGCATCATAAACATTTAAATACAGCTAAACTTTTGAACCAAAATTGACCTGGCCGTCAACATCAGCTTGGTGCAGAATATCAGTGAAGTTTTGAATTCCGTTTTATGATCCTGAAATTTATTAAAAACAGCTTATTATGACTATACATATACACGGAGTCTGAGGGAGGGGGCTTGTACCGGAAATATCAAAATCTCAGGGGGGATTGTCACGACTACAGATGTACAGCACTGCGCATAGAAAAGTTTCCTGTTCGTCGGCGTACGACGAGCTTCGTCATTCGCGAAAAGTGACAAAGCTTTGCGAAAAGTGACGAACGGTGGCCGGAAAGTGACGAACAAACAATTTTCAATTTTTCACTTTGTCAATACGGGCCAGTGTTTCGGTTTTGTATTCACATACTTATAGTGGTGCGGGAAAAAAACCCTACGCGTTTTGCGGGGAAAAAACCCTGGTGCTTCCTGGCCGAACCTTACGACAGAGGACCTTTTTGAGTATGCAGGTGGAAAGCGCATCCCAAACTTACTTACCACACCAATTTCTGTGCACTTTTGAGGCCTGTAGCATTTTTATAAAATTTCAAAATTTTGCATGTTGAAAAATTCCAAACTGACAAAATTTTCCAAATTTTTGACTTGTCATAATTATTTCACAAGACACAAAACCACTTTTGGCCAGCGCCGTTTGCATTTTTCAAGAGAGTTACCTTTCCTCTATACTTCTAAAACTCAAAAACAGTGATAAACGTTGTGGTTTACCTGTGAAGTTTGTGCGGGAAAAAAACCCTATTGCGGGGAAAAAACCCTATTTTGTTTGGCGACAATTTTTTGCTAAACTCACCCATTGTCAGGGTTTTTTTTGGGGCGAAATACGGGGCAAATGCTCAAGATTTTGAAATTTTGCTCACCAAAATTGAAATTTTGCTCGAATTCTGCTCACCGCTCTGAAGGGACCCTCTTTTGGCTTTTTATGGTCGGCTAAAAAAAATTTTCGATACGTCTCCAATTGACAAAATTTGACCTAAAAATCTAACATTTCTCCAAATTTTTTTCTGGGGGCTTCCGCCCCCAGACCCCTGCAACCTGTGGCTTACTCTTCCTTGTTCTTAACTTTCATCAAAGCCTATACATATGCTGCAATTGCAGTGTAATACACTGTCTGATGTGACGTTCCCATCTCTTGTTTTAGTTTTCTTTCCTGATAAAATTCTGTTCCGTCTTTAGTTGACCAAATTCGACCTATAAATTTTAAAAATCTCCCTGTTTTTCTGGGGGCTGCCGCCCCCAGACCCCCGCAGATGGAGTTTATTTGATTTAAATGACCAAAATTACATTTTGTTCATGTAATGGCAGGGTTGGTTTTTTTCCGGAAAAAAATTATGACAGGAAAAAAACCGGTTTTTTTCCGAGTTTTTTTCCGATGTCCAAAAATGGCGGTAAATTACTTCTGGACTGTAATTTTACACTTTCCGTCTAGTAACTTCATTATTATTTGCTGGCGACTTTTCAATGCTTATTTTGTTTTGTCTGCACTAGATAGATGAGAAAACACTCATATTACAAAGGTTTTCTATGTCAAGTTTTGCCAATGTTAAAGCTAAAATTTCTGTCTTGATAGGTTAATTCGGGGTAGGACTAAGGTGGGGCAAGCTTGGAGTCACGAGAGGGGGTTTGAAACAGTGGAAACATAAGGTCCTGGCATGTGCAAAGTCTATCCGAACTTATCATTCGTCATTCAGCCTTTAACAAACATACTTGCCTCTCAAAAATAACCAAAAATTTCAAAAAATTTTAGAAAAGATTTTCAACTGATATGTTAACCAATTGTTCTTAAATTGATTTTGAATTGTTCCATAAAATTTTCATAAAAACGTGAAAAGCGTCATATACTTTTTGCTACACAGGGTCAGAATTGCGTCCGCTTGGGGCCTAACGATAAGCTTTCTCGATTCAAATATAAGATGTCAATCCGTTGGGTAGGTGCGAGGTACCTGAAAATTTTATGCTGTTCCATTCTGGTTCAATACGTGCAGCAATAGCAAAAAAGTCAATCCACTAATAGAATAATGGAGATGGCGTATGTTTCGATGCCGATCAAATTTCGCTGCTTAAAAAGACATCAGTTTGGTTTATAATGCTAGAACACAATTTCATTTTTCGTATTTAGTGGAATAAATCAACCACTGGATGTTAATTAGATTAAGGTACATAGGTAGTGATCAAACAACTAAGCTGGTCTGGCGGCAAGGAAATTGTGATATTTTAAAAATGTCACCTAAATTTGCTGGCACTACTTGCGACTATCTACCTAATAAGAAAGCTGTAATATGGTTTAGGCCCATATACAATGTAAAAACCTAGTATAATAAATCTAGTTTATACCAGTGATAGACCTGGTTACTCTTAACACCGCCACAATGGCTTCTGATTTAACCGTATACAAAAATCAAAACTTGAAGTCAGTAGCATTCATTTACACGCATTGCCAATTAATTGATAATCTACCTTTAATTAGACACAAAACAGGCCTACTATCGCTTTTTAAACGGTTTTAAAGCATTTTGAGCAAGTTTAGACTTTACACGACTAATTTACAAGTTTCGAGTTTTTTTCCGTTTTTTTCCGACCCCTCGGAAAAAAACGGAAAAAAACGGAAAAAAACCGTTTTTTTCCGGGAGTTTTTTTCCGGTGCCCAACCCTGTGTAATGGTGAGTGCCCTACAATAGTGAGTGTAAAAAAGTGAGCAGTACAAGGTGCGACCCCCCCGTTTTCAAAATCTTGGCTACGCACCCGTATGCATTGGTATGTATATGTGCATCGCGCACCTTTTAATTGTTTAATGTACAGTCGGAATTTTTTTCTCTGTGAATTTTAGCACAAGGCCACAAGGGTGCTAGCTTTCTTAGTCTTTTGTAAATAAAATTCTCAAAAAAAAAATTCTCGTCCGTCCCAAAAAATTCTCTGAAACGTCTCGAATAATGACAATTGTAGTCATTTTACGGTGCCCAATGTCAAAATTTTTTGTAATATTTCCAAATTTGATAGCTTTTGGACCCTCACTGGCCCAACAAAGGTGTACTTTTTGGTGTTTTGAGCCACTTCTTTTCACTTTGAGGTCTCACTTAACAAAAATACGCGTTGTTTTTGAACAAAATGTGCTAATAAGCTTCGCTTTTGGCATTAAAAGTGCAAAAAAACTAGCAAATTTACGATTTGCTCATCGATCTGAAATTTTGCTCACTGAAATTGAAATTTTGCTCAATTTTGCTCACGATTTTTTTTGAAAAAAACCCCTGCCCATTGTTGAAACAAAAGTTGACTGATCTGGGGTAAAAACATGTGTAGACTTCATTGAAACCGTTTATTCGGCCGCAAAACGTCGTTTTTTGTCGTTTTGGCCCATACACCGACACCCCGTATATACGAAACCTGTTTTGGTGATGTTTCACCAAAATTTGGCATTTTTTGGAATATTTAGGCTTTAGCTGCTGCGTACCACCTAAATTTAAGAATGGTAGACGCGGGCGGTGTTTGGCCACCGTGTGTTTGGCCACCGTTTCTGCATAACATAATAAGTGCAAAAATCTATTTTTAATGCATTTAAATACTAAAAAATGCATATTTGGGCAGAAGTCATTTCTGCCAAAAAGGGTCGATTTTTTGAAGATTTATTGTGAGTCATATGGGTGTCGGAGAAACGGTTTTTTTAGTCCATACTGCAGCCTAAGAGTTGTAGAACACGATGGAATTCAGTTTATACATACTGCTAATAGAACAGCCGAAAAAAGTGGTAGGGTTTTTTCCCCGCATTAGGGTTTTTTCCCGCATCGGGTTTTTTTCCCGGAGGTTTCGAGGCTTATTTATTACTCAGAAACGTGAGTAGTTAAAATCCATTTTATTAATGCAACAGGCGAAAGATGACGGTTATAACAGCCGCGAGTATTAATGGATCCGATTTATGTGGAGCGCAGGAGGACCCGAAAAGTTCAAAATATAGTGTTTAGTGTTTGGCTTTAATTAAGTGCTTAAGCTTAGGGACCTCGGGAGCTCCCTAAGCGAGGGGATGGTGTGGGGGAGGTTTTTGGTCGACAAGGAAATGAAGGGCATGCAATTTAGGGGGTGCAACTGAAGAATAAGGAGAAAAATTGTATTTGAACTTTTCATTGCTTAAAAACACCATTTTAAACGTTTAGTGCGCTGAGTTCATTTTTAGCACTTTTGAAGCGAAAAAACGTTGATTTATAGCTTTTCGAAAAAATTCAAATTTTGTCGAAAATCATCATTTTTCGACATATATATTGGGGTGAATTGTGAGGCGAAATACACGTCGTCAAACTGAGCTCAGATATCGAAAGTTTTTGTTTCTTTTTTAGTAGACAATAAAGTAAATGCATTTTCCCAGAAAATATAGCCGTCTTTAGTCATAAGTACCAATTTTTAGTAAAATCAAATACCATAAATACTAATGCAAAATGTCACTGATGCTCAGCATCAAGCTGGCACTGACAGTCAACTTGGGTGCAAAAGTTCAGCTTTATTTATAATTCCACAGTAGCAAGTGCACTTTTATTTGATGCACGCAACAAAGACTAATCCCTTGCTTACCCAAATACTAAGCTAAGCGTAAGCACTAAGCCTGAGCTCTGCGTCTAAGCGCTAAACCTTAGCACTAAGCCTACGCCTGAGGCCTAATTTGAAGAAATAACCTGCTAAGCAGCATCATAACTTTACCGCACTAAAAAACCACAAATAGCTTCATATTTTAAAAAAAGTCACAGCTATTGCCCGAAATTTGTACTGAATCTTACTTGTGCTGTAACGCTTCAATCAGCCTGAACCTGGTAGCTTCTGAAAAAGTTATGTAACTTTTCAAAGCCTGAACCGACTTACAAAATTTTTTCAGCATTTAGTAGCTTAGAAATTATTCTTTCAATGGTAGCAGCAGGTTTTCATTTGATTCAGTATTTTTGCCTAAATCTAATTTTGCGCAAAAAACTGTATGTAGTTTATTTTTGTCTAATTTCCAGCTAAAGCTTACATCCTACAAACTTCCAACCTAGCATATTCGAAAGACCTTTCAATTTTGACCCCTCCTAGGTTTGGGGGATATAGGGGGACTCCGGATCGGTGCATCTTCGGCGGGGGGGGAAATTCAAACACATATTTTTCAACGTAAAAACACGTTTTTATAGGTTGTCGCATGCGCTGAGTTCGCATGCGCTGAGTTCATTAGTTTCCAAGCGAAAAAATGCTGATTTTCAGCTTTTCCAAAAAATTTATATTTTGTCGAAAATCTTAATTTTTCGTCATATTGGGGCTAATTCTCGCAAAATAAGACTAGCTCGCTCATTATATCAGTCAGAAATTTTATGAACATATATTAACACATAATAATATATTTTATTCAGCTTTATTTGCTACGTATCTTGCTTATTCTGGCCAAAAAATGTTGATTTTTTAATTACAAAATAGGCGAAATGAACTTATATCAGGCGGGGAAAAAACCCACCCCATTTTTTGGGGGAAAACACCCACCCCGGGGTCAGACTGAAGCGGGGGGGGAGAAATTATTTTTGATTCTAATTCGCTTCCTACCCCATCTTTTAATAAAAATATGAAACCCCCATCGTCAGCCATGCCCCCAATCTGATCTCTAGCCCCCAAAATAGCTGTCGCCCCTTTTAATAAAAATCTGAAGTGAAATTATTGGTGTTAAAACCCTTAGGGGTCGAATAATAAGTCGGAAAAACGGCATTTTTTCGACTAATGATCCGGAGTCCCCCTATATCCCCCAAACCTAGGGGGGGTCAAAATTGAACGCTCTTTCGAATAGGCTAGGTTAGAAGTTTGTAGAATGCAAGCTTTAGCTGGAAATCAAACTTTGTCAAAAAATTAAACTTTACATGAAATTTTTTGCGCAAAACTGGATTTAGGCAAAAATACTGAATCAAATTAAGACCTGCTGCTACCAGTGAAAGAGCAACTTCTAAACTACTAAATGTTGAAAAAATTTTGTAAATCGGTTCAGGCTTTGAAAAGTTACAAAACTTTTTCTGAAGCTACCCGAGCCAGGCTGATTGAAGCGTTACAGCACAGGTAAGGTACAGTGCAAATTTCGGGCCATAGCTGGGAATTTTTTTAAAATATGGAGCTGATTGGTGTACTTTAGTGCAGAAAATTTATTTTTGATGCTTATTAGCAGGTTTTCCCATAAAATTAGGCCTCAGGCTTAGGCTTAGGCTTAGTGCTTAAGGCCGATTCACACGGTGCGTTTTTGCCGCTGCGATTTTGACGCAAAACGCAAGCCGCAGGGTGTCGCAAGCGAAACGCACCGTCTGAACAAGCTTTGCGGCCTTAGTGCGTCTCGCAGGTCAGTTTCCTGCGTCTTTACTGTTTCGAAAAAATGACAAATTGGTCCGCGAAATTTGTTTATGCCAACACGTCCGCAGCATCAAAACGCAATGAAATCGCAGGTCGAATAGCAGTCTGGCGTTTAAAACGCTGCGGCAAAATCAAGACGCAGGCATTCCGCACTAAAAACGCTGCGTCTGTTCAGACATTGCGTTTTGCGTGCGGCAAGCTGCGTTTTGCCGCAGCGACAAAAACGCTGCGGCAAAATCGCAGTAAAATCGCAGCGTGTGAATCGGCCTTTAGGCTTAGTGCTTAGTGCTTAGGCTAGGCTTAGGCTGAGGCTTAGTGCTTAGGCTCAGGCTTAGTAGGGGGGTCAGAAAAGGCTTAGTCTTAGTTGTTTGCATCAAATCAAAAGACACTTGCTACTGTGGAATCATAAATAAAGCTGCACTTTTAAACCGAAACTGACTGTCAGTCCCAGCTTGCTGCTGAGCATCAGTGACGTTTGTAAATCGTATTTATGGTATTCGCTTTCAGTTAAAATCGCTACTTATGCCTAATGATGCTTAATTTTATATGAAAATGTAATTAATTTATTGTATATGCGAAAAGAATCTAAAAATTTTGATATGCAAGCTCAATTTAACTATATATGTATATTTCGCCTCTTTTCAGTTGGCAAAATTACTATTTTTAGTATAAATGAGCTAAATATGTTGCTAAAAGAGCTGTATTAAATATATTATTATGCGTTATTTTATGACAATCAAACATCAGGCTGATATTACGACTGAATTTGTCATAATTTTCGAGGATTAGCCCTAATATGTCGAAAAACTATGATTTTTGACAAAAATTGAATTGAATTGAATTTTTGACAAATTGAATTGAAAATTGAAATTGAATTGAATGACTCAGCGTATGCGAAAACCTATTAAAACGTGTTTTCACGGTGAAAAAATGTCAGTTTGAATTTCTCCCCCCCCCCCCCGCCTCAGTTGCGCCCACCCCGGTTCCGGAACTTGGGTACATGGTACAGGTCTAAAAATTTGCCAGCGTATAGTACAGTCCCTGTAGGCAAACGTATATAAGCGGTATCCAAACGGGGTCTCGTTAGTACTTTTTATTTTGACCCCCCATTTTTGACCCGACATGGCTCCAAGGGAGGTGAATTTTGGAGTCTCATTTCTCAGCACTAAAAGATGCGAGCTCAAATGTAAAAACACTTTTACAGAGGACTACCCTTTCTCTATTCATGACCGCAGTGGCAGGTCCCTCCATCTTTCGTA
The DNA here is from genome assembly GCA_030248245.1 of Trissonchulus sp. WLG1_4. Lineage (NCBI taxonomy): Eukaryota > Metazoa > Nematoda > Enoplea > Enoplida > Ironidae > Trissonchulus > Trissonchulus sp. WLG1_4. The sequence goes on from JASANF010019421.1 coordinate 12,793, forward strand.
CGAGGGGGGGCATGATGACCGAAATTAGACGGGGTAAAAAAACCATGTGGGGGAAAAAAACCCACTTTTTGGTTGGTCTGGTGATGTCGAAAAACCTTGTAGCTACTCCAAAAGACTCGTGGTAGTGTAAAAAGACGTTTATTGTTAACACAAATGCGCATACTGACACTTTCTTGATCGATTTCTGGAATACGGGCCTAATAGTCGGACTTAGTCATTTTGAGGTCCCTTTGGAGCGGAAAGTAGTATTATCTGGTACTATTGCCAGTTTTTTGTATGTTTTTAATTATAACCTGTTAATTTCTCTTGTTTAAACGCCAAATAACCGAATAACATTAAACTATGCCCGTCACTCATGTCCAGTCACACGCGTCAACCACTTACGGTACCCTCCATGGAGGGTCGATGGCGTAAAAAGTAGCCATAAAGTGCAGATTTTGCATGTATTTGAAGCGTAATAGCAACTTTGTAGTTGTTTTCAACGTTTTCAGGCGAAATTAAGGTGTTTTGTTTTCAAATCTGAAAATTCAAAATTTTATAATGGGCTGCGAAAGGCAGTTTTCAAACTTGTCTACCTGAGGCCCCATAGCAAATCTGCGCATAGTTTTGGCATCAGGTGCCTCTACTACTCCTAATACGTGCCACAGCGTTGAAAAACTACCGCTAACACACTTTTCGGGTAATTTATGGGGTGGGGTTTTTTTCCCCACATGGGTTTTTTCCCCCAAATGGGTTTTTTTCCCCGGAAAGTTTTTTGGCTTCCCGCCAAAAAATGGTAAGAGATAGCGAAATGAAACCGGTGCCAGCATTTAGAGCAAGGTTAGGCCTACGACAGATTTTTTTGGTTTCCCGTGAAAACGTATAGTCTATGAGCTACATGACGAAATATGAAAATGCGGGTTTTTTTCCCCGCCTGCTATACTTAAAATGAATTTAAAATTCAAACTTTTATACTTTTTTGCGCAGCAGATGGCTATTAAACATTTTTCCCCAAAAACATATCACATTTAAGGCATAAATACGGCGTTACAATAAATTCTAATGCCTCAAATCCTAGTTCAAAACTTCCCTAATGCTCAGAGCCAGGCTCACGCTGACGGGCGATTTCGGTTTTAAAGTTCAGCTTTATTCATTTTTCCACAGTAGCAAAAGTGCTTTTATTTGATGCAGAAAACTAAGACTAATTTTTTGCTCACCTACAACGAAGTTTAATCGTGAGCACTAAGCCTCAGCCTAAGCACTAAGCCTTAAAGGTGGCACTCCTGAAATGTGGGTTTTGGCCATTATTTTGAAAACGCGCAAAAATAAACATGCATCGTAAGAACAAAAGTTGATCAGAAGTGAATTTCCTTCAATTTGATGTACATATCACATAAAAAATTTTTTGAACATTTTTGAGCAAATTTGGTCAAGAAAAGTAGATTTTCACGGAAATGCCTTCACAAGCCAGTGCATTTACACGCATGTAATGAATTTGAAAGGCTGAAAAACACTAGCAGTAGTGTTTTACTGAAACATAGGTAAACATTTTTGGTGTTTTATTGAGTGTGGTATAATTTTTTTGTGAACTAACGCAATATTTTCTGCATGAGACCGAAATATAGTGCGTGTGAATACAAACGCAAATTTTCGGCTTGCGATTTTAAAAAATTGGCTCAACGAAAAAAGTTAAAATTTGGCACATAAATGCACCTTGTCATCTTCGAGCGGTCGCAAAATTTGATTTTTGGCAAATCGATAGTATCTAAAAAATTTAGCCAAATTTATGTTTTTCAAAAATCGTGATTTTAGTGTTTTTCGATATATCAATCATATTCATCAAAAATGACTATTTGCGACCGCTCGATCACGTTGAGGCAAGCAAAATGAGCTATTGATTGGGCAACAGCTACTTACTTGCGAAGAGAAATCGCAAGCCGAAATTCCACTCACGTTTGGTCTACAGTGAATGCTAATTTGTATCAATCAACTTCATTTTTTGTATTTAGGCATACTTTTACACCAGCTTGCCATTGTGTATCTAAAATTGGCCCCAAACTGCCGTTTTTTGAAAAGTCACATTTCAGGAGCGCCACCTTAAGGTGGTAGTAACGAATGTGCAGTGTTTTTCAACAGGATAGTATTCAATAATTAATTAACTTTATATCATAGTTTTTATAGCGTTAGAAAGCGCTACTTTCCTTCTACATTTAAGCAAAGTTTTATTGTACAACTGTAAAGACGATTTGTATGGCACGTGTTAAAAGTATACCAATTTGGCTTTTTTGAGCGCTTTCAAATCTGGCCACTTTTTGACGAGTTTAAAGAATAAAAAAATGCGAAAAATGGCACAAATATTTAAAAGTGAATTATCTAGACCCAAAATGAACGATTTTATGATTTGTCAATTATATAATGAAATATACGGTTTCAAAGTAAAAAGTGTCTATTCACACTCAACTTTCGGGTTCTATATCTGCGCTAAAATATAAGCAATTGAAAAAATTTTCATTTTGGGTCTAGAAAGTTTGCTAAAGTTTATTCATATTTATTTTTGTGTTTATGCGTTGCGCATGCGCTAAGAAAAGTGGCCAAAACTGTTAAAATTCCATTCTCCTGTTGTGTAGTTTGGCTTGTTGGCTTGGCTTGCTCCAAAAAATTTTTCACATGATGCCGCTTACTTCATTTGTCATTTTGTGTATATGAATCAATTTTTTACAGACGTTATTTTCAAAAAATACAGTTTGAATCAACTAATTTTTTTCAAAAATTTAAAAACCACTGCACATTCGTTAGTACCACCTTAAGGTAACCATATATTTCATTTAATAATTGACAAATTATGAAATCGTGCATTTTGGGTCTAGATAATTCACTTTTGAATATTTGTGCAATTTTTTGTATGTTTTTGTTGTTAAAACTCTTCAAAAAGTGGCCAGATTTGAAAGTGCTCAAAAACGCCAAATTGGTCTAGTTTTAACACGTGCCATACAAATCATCTTCACAGTTGTACAATAAAACTTTGCTTAAATGTAGAAGAAAAGTAGCGCTTTCTAACGATATAAAAATTATGCTCTAAAGTTAATTCATTATTGAATACTAGCCTGTTGAAAAACACTGCACATTCGTTACTACCACCTTAAGGTGGCGCTCCGAATAACTGACTTTGGGCAGTAAAAGTTTTCAGTCACGTTTTCAGGTCTTTGTTCTTGAAGAAAGGTTGTTCAGCAGTGAAATAGCTTTCGTTTGATATACATAACATGTAGTTTTGTTGAAATTAATTTTCTGACCTGAATTTTGATATGGCAAAAAATTCAAATCGATTTTCCGAAAAATTGTATATGGCTTTTGTTACTTTTGATAACGGTTTTCCGCAGATAATAGGTGACTGCAACTTTTTAAAAAGTCGTTTGTGTAGGCAAACAATTGTAAGAAAATTTTCAAATTACGTTGAGCGATATTGACAAAAATGCACTATTTTTCAAACTAATTTTTCGTTAGCTACTTTTTGGCTTTTCCAACTTTTTTCAATGGTTATTTGCATTAAAAAATACGCTCTATTTTTTGACACTGTCGTTTCTGTGGGCAAACGTCAGATTTTTCTGATCGAAATAGCCTTTTTTGAATCGTGATAGCTCTCCTCCATGTCGTTTTTTCATTGTGAAATTTTGCTTAAAGTTAGAAAATAAGTAGATTCAGGTGTACCTTCTTCGAAAATGTTGATTTCTGTTTTTGGTAAAATTCTGCAGCGATTTCAAGTTGACCAATTTTAGAAAAACTAGTGTATTTTGAGCCAAAACAATTGGATTAAAATTATAAGAAAAGATACACCGTGGCAACATAATTACCTACAGTTTAAGCTATAGATCGTAAAATTTGAACAAAGTTTCGCTCAGTTATGCCGTTTGAAAAATTATGCGCACTTATTGAAAATAGAAATTTTCAATCGGTGATAAAAAATCAGAACAAAGCAGCAGGCACGTGAAACTTACTCAGAAACAGAGCTTTGTAGCAGGCTTCAATATTTTTAAACGCAATTCATTCTAGCTAGAACCTACGTCGACTTATAAGATAATAAAGTTATGTAAGTTATTCGGAGCGCCACCTTAAGGGGGCGCTCCGGGAATCAAGGATTTGGGCCGTATTTTTTAAAAACAGCCAAAATAACCTATCATTCTTGAAGGAAAGTTGCCCAAAATACTATTTCTGATGTTTTGACGTGCATATCTCCATAGCAAAAAATTTGGAAAAAATTGGACAATTTACTGATTTTATTCGATTTTTAGACAAATTCAGCAAGTAAGCCAGTGCATCAACGCTTTTTGAGGTTTTGCAAAGAGACGATACGTAGATTTTATTAGTCGTAATGAAAAATTAATACAATTTTATTGCGTTCTGTGCAAAAAAATCGCACAAGAAACCATTTTCAGAAGCAGCAGACTCAAATATAGGCTGTGTGAATACAAAACCAATTTTTCGGCATTCGATTATAAAATGCTGGTAAAATATTTTTCTACAAAATTTTGCACAATTATAGCCTTAGGCTCTGCGCAGTTGAACAATCTTTTAGTTTTTTAAAATAAAGCTTAGAAATATTTTTTATATGAATTTCATTGCTCAGACTTCAGAGTTCGACTTCGAAAACACACAATGACATTTTTTATCCAAACCAAACATAAATGTTAAAAACCAAAATAATGTTCAACTAGAGAAGCACATAAGCTACATTTTGGTATATAAAGTGTGACTACACGCAAAATATAAGCAGAGTTATCGTTTGCCGAAAATTCACTCACGTTTGGTGCTCTGGGAGTCACGTGACATGATCACGTGATTTGAAATTTTGCCTCCAGTGTTCTTTTGTGCCATAGTACATAAATGTATAGTAAAGTTTGACATTTGCCAATTTTTTTGCTAGTTTTCAATGTAACCCCCGATTCCCGGAGCGCCCCCTTAAGGCCGATTCACACGGTGCGTTTTTGCCGCTGCGATTTTGACGCAAAACGCAAGCCGCAGGGTGTCGCAACCGAAACGCACCGTCTGAACAAGCTTTGCGGCCTTAGTGCGTCTCGCAGGTCAGTTTGCTGCGTCTTTATTGTTTCAAAAAAATGACAAATTTCTCCGCGAAAATTGTTTGAGCCAACACGTCCGCAGCATCAAAACGCAATGAAATCGCAGGTCGAATAGCAGTCTGGCGTTTAAAACGCTGCGGAAAAACCAAGACGCAGGCATTCCGCAGTAAAATCGCTGCGTTTGTTCAGACATTGCGTTTTGCGTGCGGCAAGCTGCGTTTTGCCGCAGCGGCAAAAACGCTGCGACAAAATCGCAGTAAAATCGCAGGTAGCTTCAGAATTGTAACTTTTCAAAGCCTAGCCCGATTTACAAAACTTTTTCAGCATTTTGTAGCTCAGAAGCTGCTCTTTCAATGGTGGCAGCAGGTTTTTATTTCATGGAGTATTTTTGCCTAAATCCAATTTTGCGCAAAAATTTTCATGTAAAAGTTCAATTTTTAGCCAAAGTTTAATTTCCAGCTAAAGCTTACATCCTACAAACTTCTAACTTAGCCTATTGGAAAGAGCGTTCAATGTTGACCCGCCCTAGGTTTGGGGGATATAGGGGGACTCCGGAGCATTAGGCGAAAAAATGCCGTTTTTCCGACTTATTCCACCCCTAAGGTTTTTAACACCAATAATTTCACTCTAGATTTTTATTAAAAGGAGCGACAGCTATTTTGGGGGCTAGAGATCAGATTGGGGGCTTGGCTGACGATGGGGGTTCTGTATTTTTATTAAAAGATGGGGTGGGAGGCACGTGGCAGCCGAAGAAAATTTTCCCCCTATTCGTCAGTTAGACCAATTTAGGGTATACATATACATTAGTGACATTTTCCGACAAATTCGATCCATTTTGCTCGTTTAATCGTTAAAAATATAAAATACACTTTGTTGTTCAAATTCGTTTTTTACATTTTTGAGTAGTGCATAATAATCGAAGTAATTTTTCATCAAGAATCCCTATTTGAAAATTTATATTTTTTACGATGTGCCCCCCTCAAACATATAGCGCCGATTTTTCATTTTGCTAGAATCCAAGTGCTTGAAAACAACTTTTTACACATTTTTCGTTGAAGAAAAACATTTTAATAATAGAAACAATTGTAATTTCAATAAATCTACAATTGTATGTAAAAATATCAGTATATATGTATGTAGCTGCAAAATAGGGGAAAGGAGGAACAGAGTCGCTGGCCAGCTTACCCTCGCCTCTTCAAGAATCCATGTAGATCTACATTTGTTAATCTTCTTTTGAAAATATATAAACTGGGAGCAGTTACAATTTCACTTGGCAGGAAGTTCCAAATTTTATGCACTCGCCACACGAAAAATTTTTTTGTGTATTCTCGTTTCTTCTTTGTTTCTCCATTTTTAGGTCGTTGATTTTCGTGCTGGATTTACAGTCAGCTGAGTTGGCTAAAATAAGCTCGGGATGATCTGGTGAACTATCCGAGTTTTTTAGCCAAATATTCAGCTTGAACTGTTTTAATCTGGTTTGAATTTGCCTTCCGGCTTACATTTGTCTTATTCACATGCTGTTGCTGGTATACTGACAAGAGTACATAATAGGAAAAGTATGACACTCTCCTTATTATGCCTGGCAGCGCGCATCCATGCGGAGCGCGAAATAGGCCGTTTATGTACGTACGGTTTTGAGGGGGGGGGTACCCCCCCTCAACTGAAGACGGGGTACTGAACTGAGGGGGGCGCCCCCCCCTCAGTTGAGTACGGGGTATCGTTTTGAGGGGGGGTACCCTCCCAAATGAGTACGGGGTCTTCAGTTGAGGGGGGAAGCCCCCTCAAAACCGTACATCGGGCTATTTCGCGGTCCGCATTGGACGCACGCCCGAAGGCATAATAGGAAGAGTGTCATACTCTTCCTATTATGTACTCAGTCTTGATACTGTATATACTGGTTTATTCGTTTGTCGTTTGAACCAACTAAATATGTATGTATATATTCAATGCCAATTCTACCTATTCGTATATAAAGCTGATTTAAAGCACCTGACTTGCATATCTTACATATACTCGGGTATGCATAATGTATACTTATTGATGAGTTACCTTTGCTGCAGATTGCTCTTTATTAGTTAGTACCAGATTAGTTTGTACCTGACTTACATACAAGGGTTGAAGCCTACTATATACTCTTTTCTCTAAATTGAAATTATCAATTATTCAAAGCACTTTTAAATAAACGGTTTATCAACAAATATTCTTTTATATCGATTATAACTGCACAACTACACGATAATTTGTAAGCACAAGTAACACCAACACGATTACCCACTATCCGTAAGTAACGGGCAAACTTGTATGCAAACATACATTATGTACTCCTATCGGTTTCTCTATTGATTTAAATTTCATAAAAAAAGTCCTGAATAAAGTCCTTAAATAAATAAAATAAATAAAAAAGTCAATGTCCTGAGTTTTTTATTTCAAATGTGCACATCAAAAATGAATCAATCATTTTCAACTGTACCAAGTCATGAATTGTGCCACAGAAAACACATCGGACCCAAGAACTGGGCATGGCAACACACCACTAACTCCAAATTCACAAGTTATAAATGTATATGGTTGTGTCGCGAATTATATATCAAACAGTCCTTTATGGATTGTCTTATGAGAATACTTGTGGCCATTTCTTTACCAGATAATACTTACTGCACACAGTTTGAAATAAAATTACTGCAAGATTTGCAAGATGATCGTGTGGTCCGGTACAGAAATGGGCTCAAAGTATGGAAAGTTATGCATACATTGCACTAAGGACTAGACAAAAAGGCACATTTTGCAGTAGACATACAACAGTGCGACTTGTTTGGATCACAATAAATTTTACACATTGCACATAGTACCTACTAAGGACTATAAATGGTCATGGTCCCACAAGTTGGAATTGGTGAGCTCGGTTAGTTAGTATAGCTTCCGCTTCTTCACTATTTGTTTATTTAGCACGGCTTTGGCTTTTTACGGGCGGGCGGGGAACCAAAGCGTTTTTGCTTAACAATAGTCTTGGTTTGAATTAAATTATCATCTCGTTCGGAGAAGCTGTTTTCTTGATGAGTGTCTGTTGTGCCGGGACAGGCATCGGCCAAGTTCTTGATGGCTCCCGGCAATTTGTGAGTTTCGATCGTTGCGGTTTTGTTTAAGCCAATAGAACTCACATACACATGTACATATTTTCCCAGATTTGAGAATTCCTCCAATTTCATAAACGTTTGGGGATTTTAGTTCGGCCTTGTGCTGTCTTCAACTGGCCATAACGTGTCCAAATCGTTCAATATTTACTCAAATTCTGGATCAATAGCCGTCGGAACGTTTTTGGCAGGTGGTTGCATTTTATCGTTCACAACAACTTGATGTATATGTTTGCAAATCGTAGATTGCATGAAGTAATCCATGCAACTACAACTGTAGCAATGAACACTAATATTGCACTGTACACACTTGACCGACAGTAACTTGCAAACGTAGTATTGTTTGCTAGCATCCGCATTTAAAACAGTCGCCACCAGACCATCAGAATCACCGGATTAAATAAAAGCAACATTTTTGGGTGAGCGCTCGTCGATGCCTATCGTTTATGACACCAGTACGGAATGAAACACGCCCTTTCACGTGTTTAACCAAGTTTTCGTACTTCCTGTTTCTTTCAAACGTTACCATGTGACCAATGAGTCGATCCATGCGCTGGTTTTGTGCACGAGCAAAATAAAAATTACTGAAATTAAAAATAAATTAAATACAAATTACAGATGGCATGTGAGCAGATTATCAGTAAATTTATTGGACTAAAAACTTTAAAGACTTTTTTTAAAGACTCTTTTAAAGACTTTAAAAACATGCTTAAAATGGCATTCCTCGACTTTTTGGTCCTTGCCGTAACCGTATGGAGATGCCTTTTTATTTATTTATATAAATATAGAAAATAGACAACTTAATATAGCGTACATATATTTATATATGGTATAGTATTGTATGTACATTGTACAGGCATACATGTACACAATGATACCGATATAACTTGATACCGCTCCTATCCGCCTCGCATAGATGCACATAGGGTGGGGACTGGGGGGTACGGGGGGTCGGCAAACCCTCCCCCCCTCAGACCTCAGACACAAAAAGTGCAAAAAATTTTCGGCTATCGCTGGAAATCAACCAACACGAGGACCACCTCCCTCTTCGCCAGGGGTCGGGCACCCCCTCGCCGATCGCTCCCGTGCATCTCTGCTCCGCCCCGCAGACTCTTTTTCAGCTGCACGAGTGGGCGACATAAATAACTTACTTGTATAACTAACTTGCGACATAAATTACATGTATTTTGTTTCTTGTGAAAAAATTCTACAAACATATTAGTTCGTACGGGACAATCGAACTCAGCGAATGCTAATGCCCACTCTGCCGGTCGTTCAAATACGTGTCCGCAAAGTATTTGCAAAAGTTTTCGAGTTCTGCATTATTGGCGTACTTTAGTTCCATGGACAGCGAAATATCCTAAAACAAAATATATGTAAATGATGAGAGGGAAGCGATTGAGAGGGGAAGAGTAGGCTCTGCTACCGGCTAATTTAACTACACTAAATAAGATTATGATCATTGCTGCATACATTGCATCATTGCTGTATTTACAGAAACATTTTAGCTGACAATCGCAAAAAAGCCAACGAAATTTAACAATTGAACTTGAACAATGAACTTCAGTTTTCTTTTCTTAAAAACTTACTTCAAACTCAGGCAGTGTTTGAGCATTCATCAGCGCGCATATTTGTTTGTAGATTTGATTTCCGACGATTTGATTCCCTGGAATCGTGCTGGCTAAGTTTTTGATCCTATTTCTATGGACATGCCAGTTACAAATTTTTTTCTTCGGGCAAATCTCACCACAATAAACATTCAAAAATGCGTTGTAATTTGCAGGATAATCCTAAGACATAAAAAAATCACACTTTCACATTGTTAGACTTCGTCAAAACCGCTGGAAAAAAGTTTTCATACACGGCGGTGGTTTGTCTGTTTGAAATCATCCATGCCACCGGTTCGCCTTCAAAATATTTGTCAAGTACTATTAAAGTCGTGAGCTGAAACTTTTTATATCCTGTTATGGCGAGAGTCTCATCAATCAATACCGTCTTGCAAAACGTTTCCAATCTGGTTTTTTGATAATCACTGTGAATAACCAATAAAAAATCGTCAGTTTCAAGATTGTGGACATGCCCACCAGTGCCGTTTTCTCCTCATTTTTAACCAAAATTATAGGCGATGAACTGCCGGAAGAGTACTCCGATATTAAAATATTCACACTTCCGACATAATTTTCGTGTCGTTTCCATTTGTCTACACACTGCAGCCGGTTTACATTATGAACATCAGATCGGCGCAACAGGTTCATCTTCATACGCGTTGCTCCAAGTCGTTGGTCGAAACACTCTAAAAATAATAAAACTGTGAAAGCTACAAAAAACTTTGTAAGATGTTCCACTTCCAACACACAAACAAGTAGGCCCCTGAAAGGCGTACTTGTTTGTACTTGTAGGGATTTCGACGTAGTGGCGTGAAATTATGCGTCAAATTCGTCGTACGCCGACGAACAGGGAACTTTTTTTGCACAGTACTGTAGAAATTTGACAGTCAAAATTGAAATTTTGCCTGAACTTTAACCTTCAATTTCTCAGCCCAAAGACGTGCTAGAAACTCCGCGATACCTGAAAAGAAACGCTTTGTCTGGGTGTGTAGATTTCAAAAATAGCAAAATATTGCGAAAAAATTTACTACTGTTAATACTAAGGAAGTTACAGTCGTTTTAGTACAGCCGGATTTTCGCTTGTTAACAGAAAAGTTTTTAAGTCTAGTTCGCCGGCCAAGGCTGAGCGCAAGGCAAATTTAGTTTAAAGTTGAAATTTTCTGCCTACAGTACTGTGCAAAAAAATTCCTTGTTCGTCGGCATACGACGAGCTTCGTCGTTAGCGAAAAGTGACGAACGGTGGCCGGAAAGTGACAAACAAAAAATTTTCAATTTTTCATTTTTTTACATTGAAAGTGTGTTTTTGAGCACTTTTGGAAAATTTTTTGTTCGTCACTTTCCGGCCACCGTTTGTCACTTTTCGCAAACGACGAAGCTCGTCGTACGCCGACGAAAATGGAACTTTGGCCCGTATTCACATACTAACACTAACACTTAAAGTTAGTGTAAACCCTAATTTTAAGTGCTTCGTAGCACTAAATTTAGTGCTACGAAGCACTTAAAGTTAGTGTTTACACTAACTTTAAGTGTTAGGGTTAGTATGTGAATACGGGCCTTTTTTTGCACAGCACTGTAGAAATTTGACAGTCAAAATTGAAATTTTGCCTGAACTTTAACCTTCAATTTCCGAGGCCAAAGACGTGCTAGAACTACGCAATACCTGGAATGAAACGCTTTGTCTGGGTGTGTAGATTTCAAAATAGCAAAATCTTGCGAAAAAATTTACTATTAAGGAAGTTACAGTCGTTTTAGTACAGCCGGCTTTTCGCTTGTTAACAGAAAAGTTTCTAAGGCCCGAATTCACATACTAAGAGTTATTCACATACTAACGCTAAGCGTTTGCTAAGTGTTAGCGCTTAATTTGTACTAAACTGTTATTCACAAAATAAACGCTTAAAATTTAGTGTTATACTAAAGTTAGCGTTTAGCAACTTTTGTGCTTAGTTTTGGCTTTGGCTTGGAGTGCGCTCCCTGGCCCTGCTTGAATAATAATAAATCCGATTATAGATTTATTTAAATTACTATTTCTTATTAATAATATATTTTTTCTCGAACTATAAATTTGTAAAAAATGTTTTCAGAAGGTGGATTCCTGAGAAATGCAAAATCAGCTCTACATGTTTCAAGGGGCATATCGTGAAAAAAATATAAATTTTCAAATAGAAGTTCTTGAAGAAAAATTACTTCGATTAAGATGCTCTACTCAAAAATGTAAAAAAACGAATTTGGACAACGAAGTGCATTTTTTATTTTTGGCGATTAAACGAGCAAAAAGGATCGAATTGGTCGGAAAATGTCACTAATATATCCTAAATTGCATGTCCTTCCTTCCCATGGCGGCCAAGAACCTCCCCCACTCTCCCTACCTCTTCCCCACACCATCCACTAACTAAGCGCTTAGCGCTTAGGGAGCTCCCGAGGTCCCTAAACTTAAGCGCTTAATTCTAAACGAAACACTAACTTTTAAGTATGTGAATACAAAATTGAAATGCTAAGTTAAGCGTTAGTGTTTGCTAAGCGCTTAAATAAACACTAAGTATGTGAATAACACTTAGCGCTTATAAGCGCTAACACTTAGTGTAAACACTAACTTTAAGCGTTAGTGTTAGTATGTGAATACGGGCCTAAGTCTAATTCTCCGGCCAAGGCTGAGCGCAAGGCAAATTTAGTTTAAAGTTTAAATTTCCTGCCTACAGTACTGTGCAAAAACAAGTTCCCTGTTCGTCGGCGTACGACGAGCTTCGTCGTTCGCGAAAAGTGACGAACGGTGGCCGGAAAGTGACGAACAAAAAATTTTCAATTTTTCACTTTTTTACATTGAAAATGTGTTTTGGAGCACTTTTGGAAAATTTTCTTGTCCGTCACTTTCCGGCCACCGTTCGTCTTTTTTCCCGCATAGGGTTTTTTCCGGCTTTTTTCCCGCATAGGGTTTTTCCGGAGGTTTCGAGACTCATAACTCAGAAACGTGAGTAGTTAGAAACCATTTTATTAGTGCAACAGTTAGGCGAAAGATGGCCGTTATAACAGCCGCGAGCATTAATGGATCCCGATGTATGTGGAGCACAGGACGACCCAAAAAGTTGAAAACAGGGTTTTTCCCCGCACCACTATACTTAAAAATGCATATTTGGGCAGAAGTCTAAATACCAAAAAGGGTCGATTTTTGAAGAATCATTGTGAGTCACATGGGTGTCGGAGAAACGGTTTTTTTAGTCCATACTGCATACTACTACTACTACTACTACATAATACTCCATACTACTTACGAAACCTGTTTTGGTGATGTTTCACCAAAATTTGGCATTTTTTGCAATATTTAGGTTTTAGCTGCTGCGTACCACTTAAATCCAAGAATGATAGACGCGGGCGGTGTTTGTCCACCGTTTCTAACGTAATAAGCGCAAAAATCTGTTTTTAATGCTATTAAATACGGAAAAAATGCATATTTGGGCAGAAGTCTAAATACCAAAAAGGGTCGATTTTTGAAGAATCATTGTGAGTCACATGGGTGATGGGTGTCGGAGAAACGGTTTTTTTAGTCCATACTGCAGCCTAAGAGTTGTAGAACAGGGCTAGAGATCAGATTGGGGGCATGGCTGACGATGGGGGTTTCATATTTTTATTAAAAGATAGGGTAGGAAGCGAATTAGAATCGAAAATAATTTTCCCCCCCGCTTCAGGCTGACCTACGTCTCCAATTGACCAAAATTGGCCTAAAAATAAAAAATTTCTCACATTTTTTCTGGGGGCTGCCGCCCCCAGACCCCTGCACCTGCGTAGTTTATTCTGTTTATTTTTATATTTCTGTTTATTTATTTCCTTGTTATGATCTTTTATTATTAAAACCTTGCATGTGTGAGTTAGTGTTGGGATTTTTTTCGAAACGTACCCGAACCCGAACCCGAACCATTCGTACCCGAACCACCCGAACCCGAACCCGAACTTTGGCCAAACTATCCCGCCCCAACAGCATTTAACCCCAAAATTGCATTCATTGAAATTGTTAAAAGCAATACAAAATGTGCCGAAAAGTTCATAAAATTATTACAAACGGTGATGACAAGCGCCATACGTTCTAGACAAGTTATGTGATGAATTTTTCACCAAAAATTACTAAAATTACACATATAAACAGGAATGAGACTTAAACGAGATACACCAAACTATATAAAAGCCAAAAGGTCTGTATTCCTATTTCATATGTTCTACCTCTTGCGCCGCCATTGACAGTTAAACAGTTAAAGCCATAAACGCTATTGGTTAAACTTATGTCAACCCAAAGGCGAAGGCTTGACCCTCTGGCTACTTGCTGCTGTGTATATAATAGTTATTGGTGCATGTACTTAAAATTTCAAACTTTCAAAATGCTAAATCTACTATATATGTAAATTTTTGCGTGGTTAACAACTGATACTGATTGAATACAATCTTAGCAGGCTGGTTTCTCAATAATGCAGAACTCAGTTCTATTATGCGTCAGTATATATATGAGATTTTGTGAGTTGTAGTCAACGTAACGTTAGAAAAAATGCAAACTTTGAGCACCGATGAGGATTAAAATCATGAAGATGACGACTCAATACACTTCTGCAAGAGCTAATATTTGTGTATACATGCACGAAAAAATCAGAATTGTGCCTGATTGTCGACATTTGTAGTGGCATCTCCCGAATTTGCAACATCCGCACATCCGCATTAAATTTTTGCGGATGCTGATAATTTTTAATAAATTCAAATACCATAAATACTAATTCAAAATGTCACTGATGCTCAGCATCAAGCTGGCACTGACAGTCAACTTGGCGCAAAAGTTCAGCTTTATTTATGATTCCACAGTAGCAAGTGCGCTTTTATTTGATGCACGCAACAAAGACTAATCCCTTGCTCACCCAAATACTAAGCTAAGCCTAAGCACTAAGCCTCAGCCTAAGCACTAAGCCTAAGCCTGAGCTCTGCGTCTGAGCGCTAAGCCTAAGCACTAAGCCTAAGCCTAAGCCTGCCTAATTTGAAGAAAAAACCTGCCAAGAAGCATCAGAAATGACTTTGCAGCACGAAAAAACCGCAAATAGCTTCATATTTTGAAAAAATTCCCAGCTATTGCCCGAAATTTGTACAGAATCTTACTTGTGCTGTAACGCTTCTATTAGCCTGATCCTGGTAGCTTCAGAAAAAGTTCTGTAACTTTTCGAAGCCTGAACCGATTTACAAAATTTTTACAGCATTTAGTAGCTTAGAAGTTATTCTTTCAATCGTAGCAGCAGGTTTTTATTTGATGCAGTATTTTTGCCTAAATCCAATTTTGCGGAAAAAATTTCATGTAAAGTTTAATTTTTGGACAAAGTTTGATTTCCAGCTAAAGCTTACATCCTATCAACTTCTAACCTAGCCTATTCGAAAGATCGCTCAATTTTAACCCCCCCTAGGTTTGGGGGATATTGGGGGACTCCGGATCATTAGTCGAAAAAATGCCGTTTTTCCGACTTATTCCACCCCTAAGGGTTTTAACACCAATAATTTCACTCTAGATTTTTATTAAAAGAGCGACAGCTATTTTGGGGGCTAGAGATCAGATTGGGGGCTTGGCTGACGATGGGGGTTCTATATTTTTGTTAAAAGATGGGGTGGGAGGCACGTGGCAGCCGAAAATAATTTATCCCCCTATTCTTCAGTTTGACCAAGAAAGTGATAGAGGTTTTTCCCCGCATTAGGATTTTTTCCCCGCATCGGGGTTTTTTCCTCGGAGGTTTGAGGCTTATTACTCAGAAACGTGACTAGTTAGAATTCATTTTATTAGTGCAACAGTTAGGCGAAAGATGGCTGTTAACAGCCGCGAGCATTATTGGATTCAATTTATGTTGAGCACGGGACGACCCGAAAAGTTAAAAATAGGGGTTTTTTCCCCGCACTACTATGTAATCTAACAACGAAAACAATGTATATATTGTGTATGTGTGCTTATCTAACCATTTTGTTGTTTTCTTTTATATACATACAGTGGCGTAGCCAGTAAAAAATTTCGGGGGGTGTTCGATTTTTTGAAAATGACTGTTCGATTTTTTGAATTGTTTAAAAATGCACTTACTTGCAATTTTAACGCAAAAAACGACACATATTAGCGTATTTCGTTCAAAAAGAATGCTAATTTGTGACCAGAGCAGCATCTAAAGTAAAATTGGAGCTCAAACTAGTAACTACCGAAAATTAGAAAGCTGGTGGGCCGACAGGGGTCCAGAAGTCAGCAAATGTGAAAATTTTAAGAAGATTTTTGATATTACGAGCCGCAAATTTACTAAAAATGTCGTTTTTGCTACGTTAAAACAGCTAAAAGGATACATGAAAATAAATAGTGTACAATGTACACCTACAATACACGTGCATACGCTTTAATGAAACACCGGAGCAAGGATAATAGAGCCACAAAGTCGCAGGGGTCTGGGGGCAGCAGCCCCTCGAAAAAAAATTGGGGAAATTTTTGATTTTTAGACCAAATTTGGTGAATTGGAGACGTATCGAAAATTTTTTCCGGCCGAACCATAAAAACCAAAGGGGGACCCTTGTGTAAAATTTCAGTCGGAAAAAATTTCGGGGGGGGGGAATTCCCCCCATTCCCCCCCCCCCCCTAGCTACGCCCCTGTATACATATATACATTGGCCGCATATATATGTATGTATTGTTTGCTTTTGTTATTCAGTATTATAATATTTCTGCTTAATAAATTTCTTTCTTTCAAAGGGACATAAAAGTTAAGCAAAACGAGTGTGATGTGGTATATATCAGGTTGGCCAGCTTGTGAAGTACACATAACGTGTCAACGCCAGGGTTGGCAAGTCTCGGGTTTTCAGGTAACCGAGACCACCGAAACGAGACCTACGAGACCGAGACCAGCCCTTGGGGGACCTTTTTTCAAGTTTCAATTTTAATAATTTGAGATACTTTGAAACGTCAAAAAATAGTTATCAAGGTATATACAAAAAAGTGACGATTAGGTTAGGTTGTATGAGTGTATGACTTGCGAAGTTGCGAGAAACTTAACATTGGAACGACCGGATTCATGAGAGTAGGAGAGTGACAACCGGAGAATAGTATTATTTTCCCGCTGTTTTGTCAACTTTTGTTTTTTTTAAAAGTTTCGCACACTTCTTCGTATACCACATTTTATAGTGCATTGCATACACAGTTTCCTTTGGCAGGCTGGGCTGACTCAGGTGCCAGCGTAGAATCGTCCGTGCTGGTGCAGTAGTGCTACTATCGGCAGTTCTGATAAGTGATAGCAGCATCGTCACGGACCAGAAAAGTTTCTCACGCTGTCACAGTTATGTGGGGGGGAGATTTGATGCAACAACCACTCCATAGCCCAAAAAGCATTTGATTGTACTTAGGTTTTTTCAGATCAGGGGCGGTCCTAGGGGGGGGGGGGGGCGGGGGGGGGGGGGGGGGCGCGCCCCCCTACCCCCGAAATTTTTCCCGACTGAAATTTCACACAAGGGTCCCCCCTTTGGTTTTTATGGTCCGGCCGGAAAAGTTTTCTGAAGCGTCTCCAATTGACCAAATTTGGCCTAAAAATCAAAAATTTCCCCCAATTTTTTCCTGGGGGCTGCCGCCCCCAGACCCCTGCAACTTTGTGGTTCACTATTTCTTGTTATTATCTTTTATCAAACCCTAAGCATGCATACACGAGTACATTATGCTACATTTACTTGTGCAACACATTGTCTGATGTGATGGTACCATCTTTTGTTTTAATTTTTCTGTCGGAAAAAATTTCTGATACGTCTCCAGCTGACCAAAATCGGTCTGAAAATTGGAAAATTCTTTTTCTGGGGGCTGCCGCCCCCAGACCCCTGCAACTTTAAGGTGTAGTATCTTGCGTTTGTGAAAATCCGGCCTAAAAAATTTCTGATACGTCTCCAGTTGACCAAATTCGGCCTAAAAATTGAAAAATTCTCCATTTTTTCCTGGGAACACCACTGGTTTTTAATACAAACAGAGTCAATTCATTGCCCTTGATATGGCTGCGGCTATAACAAAATAGCGTTAAGCTGAAAAACGCTATTATAAAAAGTGAAAAAATTCCGTCAGACCTCCGCCCCCCCCGAAATCGAAGTCTGGGACCGCCAGTGTTTCAGATATATACTTAATGTTTTGACATGTGTTGAGAGGTTGGGGCTTAAGAAATTCAATTAAACTGCCACCCAATTCGAGATTAGTAAAGTCGCAGAAGCCGGCAAATTTTTAATTACAAATCAGCTACAAAGTTAGCACTATTTGGTATATAAATGATGGTCAGTGTTTTTACTGCTCAACATAAGAGGTCCCACATACAAATGCAACATCGCTATGTCAGACAGACAACCAATTTTAGCTCAAACTTTAATATAATATCTATACAAAGTTAGCCAGAGTTTGCACAGGAAAACCGGTGATCCGAATTTTCTCTAAATCACCGTCTTACACTTCGGAGGTATTTCGGAGGTTATTAGGAGCTTTTTATACGTATTTCGTAGCGTTTTCGGACAGTTTAATTGGTTATTCGGATGTCTAAATTTTGTCCGAAAAATCTGTGAAACTATTCTCAAAAATTGGAATTTATTTGAGACAAAATTCAGACAAAATTCGGACATTTTTAAGATGTATTATTTTTCTATAAAAAGGCTATAAAACATATTAGACAGAAATGGGGTAAATTTAAGATGAGTTTTGGACATCTTAATTTTCTTTTAAAATGTCTTAAATTTGTCTTAATTTCAAGGAATCATTTTCGGAGGGTTTTCACAGAAAATTAAGACATATTAATTAAAAGTGTCCGAATTTTTCTCTAAATTTTGTCTTAAATAAATTCCAATTTATGAAAACTGTTTCACAGATTTTTCGGACAAAATTATGCATCCGAATTCTCAATTAAATTGTCCGAAAACGCTACGAAATATCTATAAAAAGCTCCCAATAACCTTCGAATTACCTCCGAAGTGTAAGACGGTGTTTTAGAAAAAATTCGGATCACTGGTTTTCCTGTGTTGCCGGTGAACTAACATTCTTCTGCAGCAGACAGTTTTAACCATTTCATGCTTGGCATTCAAATTTGGAAACTTAAATTCTTAAAAAAAATCTTTGTGATTTTGGAAAATTTTGAAAACATCAAGTCTCATCTGAAATACCGAGACCACCCTATGGCAGGTCTCGGTTTTCCTACCGAGACCGAGACCGAGACCAGCCTAGTCTCGGGTTTTTTACGAGACCGAGACCGAGACTGCCAACCCTGGTCAACGCACACTTTTTTTTCAACGAATAAGAAAAAAGAAAAGTAAAAGTACGTTTTTTCTTTAGATTTCAAAATAAGCTTCTAGATTTTTCACAGTTTCTCATTATGGCTGTGAGTGCTTCACAGTTCACGACAGAATCACAGTTTAACAGATACTGGCGTGATTTGTACTAAACTTTGTGTGCATAAATTACAGCACATATATGTATGTGCCTTAATTCTGTATAAAACCGTATATGTAAACTGTGCCTTAATTTTTCTACTTTGCGAATTAACTGTGAACTGTATATGCTGGACCAATTTTGCTGAAACTTGGCAAAATTATTTGCTTTGACCTGTAGTTTTGAAAAAAAATATTGAAAGAACAGTTTCAAACATCTTACTGAACAAGCTTTACAGCCACGCAAAAACGACTGCTTTCGCGACACTACCCCCTTTGAGCAATTTTAAACTTCACAGGACTATATAATTTACTAGTTTCTAGTTTTTTCCGACCCTTCAGAAAAAAACGGAAAAACCGTTTTTT
>JASANF010019425.1:0-25610 GCA_030248245.1 Trissonchulus sp. WLG1_4
GTACTAAATAAGAAAAGCGGACTGATTTAATTTCAGGCAGACAATCTAGTACTTAGCTGAATCCTATGCTTAACGGACGGACTGTTGGGAGTTGAAGCAATGCTCCCTGACTACGCCGTGTTTTCTATTAATTACACCATTTCCTATTGCAACCGTCCCCTTGAATCTTATCGGTTAGCGTTGGTGCTCACTGTTTAGCAAAGGTTACCTTATCGTTTGTCGTTAGGCTCTGAGGACGCAGCAAACCTGTTGGTATTACACCCGAAATATAATGACAGCTAGTATTAAGTACCGTATCAACGTATGCCATGATGTTACCAATGTAACGTCGTTTAAATTTTAGTCTCTGAGTGAAAGCCCTTGGCCACAGAACTCCGCCTGTAATTTCGGTTCCAGTTTTTCACATTTTGCGATGGGCTTAGACCACGGTTATTCGTGTTCGATGCTTCCAAAATGGGCAGAGCATGAAGCCTGAACATTGTCTGGTATATTAGGTAGAGGCTATATGTTTAACTGTAGAGCGTACGTTTGTTTAACATTATCGTTTTTAGTATGTGGAAAACTGCTCAAGAATCTTCACTTGCAAGCCACTCGTATGAACTTGTCCACCAGATTTGCAATAAGCGAAATGCGACAATTTTAAAGGCAGGATAAGTTGTCAGACGAAGGCAAATGTCTGAAGCATGCATTAGAACCAAACTTCCCTTGGTTGGTTGCTGGAAATCAAAAAGAAGGACTTTTAAGTCTATCTCAATGTTTAGATTTAAGTTATTTTGTAATAAGAAGACAGATTTTTATCAAATCCCGATTTTCACATATCTCTAGGCTGGTCAATGGCATTGAACACCGGAGAAGATTTACAACCTGAGTCTTGTTCGCCTACTATGAAAATAAAACTTTAGCAGATTTTGCGCAGCAATGAGCTGGCTTCCTGGTCACAATTGGAACCATTAATGACCACTCTGAATCTGCAGATGTGCTTAAAGCCTATGTTTTTGTGACAAAACCGTCAGATCTTATAGAAACGTTAGAGACGAGTGATAAAAGTATATTCCTGAGGTTTAAAATGGGTTTCAGAAAGCGATTAGAAAAATCCGGTTTTTTCACTTTAATTTCATTTAAGTTGTTTCTAATTTTTACAAATTGTTTTCAAATGTCATTGCCCGAAATCCTACAGTCAACGGCCATCTAGACTGTAACCGTTCTGCTGCTGATGCAATAAGACCGGTTTCAGACCTTTAAGACGATACCCAAAGCCCCAGTTATCTTTTGTTTCCAGCATGAAAGGTCGTGTGTGGTATACTGCCAATTGAGGCATCCTTTGGATAGCCTCCGCTGCGAAAATGCCTACAAAGGATGATTTTAGTTTTACGG
This sequence comes from Trissonchulus sp. WLG1_4, assembly GCA_030248245.1. Taxonomy (NCBI): domain Eukaryota; kingdom Metazoa; phylum Nematoda; class Enoplea; order Enoplida; family Ironidae; genus Trissonchulus; species Trissonchulus sp. WLG1_4. Next base: position 1,375 of record JASANF010019425.1, read on the forward strand.
AAATAATATCTATCGCACTTTAGATCCGAGTAAAAGCGTACGGGGGGTCTTCTTTGGCGACTTAACACCTTACAGATTCAAATTGAGTAAATCATAGCCTAGAGTGGTCCGGTAGCGGAGATTACGGTACATCCAGAATACTTTCCAGTAGTGCCTTTCTGTTTTTTTCTTGCATCTGGCTGAAGAAAGTCTGTTGGAGCGCTTCAATTTATTTTAAATTTCGCGCCGTAACAATATCCTGTCCGTTTAAATCTGTGGTGAAAATAGATTAATTTGGTTTTTGGATAATCATATTTTATGTAACATTTTTAAGAACCTTTTTGAGAGCCTAATTGTTAACAAAGCTTTGTGTTTTTGTGTTACAGATAGTAATTTTGATTTTCCGTCCAACTATCCCATGGGTTGTCTTCTGGGCTGTGTTGAAGTGACTGACTGTTTGCCGCAGGAGCAGTATAAAGTGATGGTATGGTTATGATAACGGTGTTTGATCTTTTAAAGTTGCGCTGAGGTCAAAAAGTACTTGGGCCTGGGGACACTTTTGCACCTTGTTTGTATAAACTGAGCTTTTGAGTAGAGATATGGGGGTAGTAAAAGAGTTTGTGTATAATTTGTTAGTTAGCAAATTCTGTGTGTTTAGCTTTTGTAGCTTGGACACCCATTTATTAATTGCTTTCAGTTTCCCGACAGAGTCCCATTCATATGTGATGATACCTGTCATCCCCCCAACTAAACCTGAAATTCCCCGTGCAAGGACAGCATAAAATATGTAATTTACTTTAGTATCACTGCTGTTTTTAATGCTTAATCCCAATCGCATTCTGATTTGATTCATTGATTTGTATTATACAACGTAGTGAAAACGGTGGATTGTGAATTGGCTCTTCTTTTTCGCGAGTCTCAACACGTCTCAGTTTTCAAAAATTAGACTTCAGTTTAAGAGTTAAAGTTGAGCTAGACGTACGTATCTTCCGGTCAATACGTTAATATTTCACAACAGCGTGAAATATCAACTTGCTGGAATGATTACTTTCGCAATTTTGCTGGCTGAGCGAAAATACGGCTGTAATAGTATGAATCGACCTTACAGCGTCTAATAAATTAATTTAAATGTTGCTATTGTTGTTTGTGTTTTAGATCAGCTGGAGCCTCATATTCACCAAGTTGCCAAAAAATCCTTTGTTTTCAATAAATGATATCAGTTATTTTTCATGCCTTCCATGCTACATATTATTCATATTAGCAGTTAGCTCAAGATTTCAAAAAGAGATCAGCTTCTCTATGGCAACCAATCTTTTCATTGGATGAACGAGAAAATCGTCGTGTAAAATCCTAGCTGGATTCATAGCATAGAACTACAAGTTCAGCCCAGTTTGTATGTGATGGAGAGAATGAAAAACAGAGCTGGAACTTTTTGAAAAGTTTGTTTCGTATTGAAAAGTTTGTTTTTATAAAATTTGTTTCGTGTTTCATAGTTTGTTTTGAAAAGTGAGAGTGAAGTGGAAAGTTAGACGCTTTTTGTGTATCCGAGCCATAATTTTGTTTTAACACAAAGCAGTATAATTTTTTTTTGTTTTTTGAGCAAGAGGCAGCTTTCCGTGGTTAATTTAGAGCGCATAAAAATGTGTGCCACTGCCAGAAATTGTTTATATTGGGAGAATGATTTTAGTTCAACAATTCACTTAGGTAGAAAGGCAATTATAAAAGCTGAATGAGTGATTATGATTTTTGACTTCTTGACTTTTGAGTGATTTTTGCAGCTTTTTGACTTGCATCCAATATCTGATTTTGGGAAGGTTTTATTATATCTATTGTTGATAGTATGTTATTATTAAATCATTAAATTGTTTTATTTTGGTGTTGAGTAGCATCCATGTGACCTAATAATAATATATTTTGAAGGCAACGGTGTATTTATTTTGCTGCAACAATTGTTACACCAATGTCACGAATGGTGGTTAAGACGTCATAACGCTCCAAGTTGCGTCACTGGCGCACTTATTTGCGCCGTTTGAAGCAGGCAACGGGACTGTAGTAGCATCGGTAGCGTGATATGTCTTCGCTTTTTGCGTCTCGCTGAAACAGAAGACTACGCAACTCGCCCAAGCCTGGGGGGCGACGACGGCGCAGGCGCAAATAAAGTCCGTGATTGGCGTATGTCTGGACCATGTCGCGACTCCCTCTGGGCATACGCTCTTGCAGAAAGAGATGACGACCGCTGGCATAGGGGTGCTGAAATAGAGAAGGTTGACGCAGATTTAGGTCCATTGGGTCGGGGCATGCTTTAGCAGTTGAATGACGCTGCTACTGGTGTATAGGATCAGCTTGTGCAAATTTTTCGTAAGCTGCCGGATGAACGGACATACAGAGGCTGTTAAAATTATTCTTTGGTGCTGCGTAAACTCTCCAACCTGTATCTTGCTGTTTATTTAACCAAACTACCAATTTAACTTCTCTTATTCATCTTAAGCTCCTCAGAGAGAAGCTTCTGACATCAACGCGGCACGATTTTTTCTACTGCTTCCTCAGTTAGTAAGTGAGCTAAGGAAAAACTGAAATAAGTCAGTAAACAGTTGACGAGCAACTGATTGAAGCTTAGTTCCTTATTTGCGGAAATAGTTTCAGTGCTTTATATGGAGCGTCTTACTGTTTGTGCGTAAGTTGGAACAAAAGCAGTTGACATATTAGCAGCAGTGAAACGCCCACAGATTCAGCAATGCTATCAAACACATGTTAATCGAGCATTCATTCTGAAATTAAGAAAGTAGTCTAAATACAGCGAAAGAAGTTATCATTTGTAGGGGTGTGGACGTAGGGGTGACCAGCTGGTAGCCATTGGTTACAACACGGATTTAATATCAATGTTTCTTTTTTTACGCCCATCATGGTGGCCGAGCGTTACGCTCACTTCATACTTTACAGCCGTATGTTCGTTTACCAGTCGTCAGCATTACGATACAAGCGCATTCCTGAACTACTTAAAGGGGGGAGATTGACATTACCATGAGATTCTCAGAGGCATTTAAAAATATTTTGGGCGAGTTTAGACCTGACTTCCGATCCCGCAAGCGGGCAAAACCCGCAAGCGGGGTACAGTCGTCAGTGTCCCAGTTTGACATTTTTTAAAAAATTTTTATCTGGTTGTGAAGCAGTAGAGCAGTGAAGGAGAAGAGTGAAGCAGCAGCGGTAGTAGTAGCAGCAGTAGTAGCGGATGAAGTTATAGCAGATAGGTGGTCGTAGTGCTGCTGCTTGCGCCGTTTTAGTGGTAGTAGGTGTTAGTATCCAGGGGCTAATGCTTTAGTCGTTGCAGTGGTAGAGTGGAGTTGCAAACAAGACGGAGTTCAGGCAGCCAGGTTCACAGTAAGTACCGTAAGGGCTGTCCGTGTACGTGTGAGCCGGACATAAGTGTATCGGCGTACATTCCCTACCCTTACATGGCGATTGGGCACTATCGCACTCCCCGACAGCTATCCGGCACCAGTTGGAAAAACCGCAGCGCATTCGGTACTTTGCATTTTCCAGACAGCTTTTAGTATAGAAACGCCGTACCAACACTTTGGTACAAACCACACAGCAACAGGATACCAGCACTTATGTAGAAATCGCAATACGCTAAACGCTTAAGGACCTTTGGAAGACTTCTTTCCGTTTCCAGCATGTTTATTTTTCAAATTATTTTCAATTAATCCACCTAGCTCTACTTTTAGATTACTACGTCTTAGCCTAATACCTTAGAAGTTAGACACAACCCGCATTTACATTAGCATTAATCCGATGATTGGGCACTATGATTTCCGAGACAGCCATCCGCACTGTTGCTCAGACTATTTCTTTTCACGGCTGAACTAGTGTTAAGCACGCTTTTGCTGGTGTTCGCTCCACTAAGCAGTATTTCCAATCGTACTCTTGTCAGTTCGGAATATACTGTAAACAGTGCTAGCAGTCCCAGCTCATCAACAGCAGTACGTACTATTTCTAGTAGCTGTAGTAGTGGTTGTCGTCGTCGCAGCTCCAGCAGCAGATAGCGCACAACTTGTTGAAAAAACCACAACATTTTAGGACCTCTGGACTATTTTTTGTTCACACGTTTGTATTTTTTCAAATTTATTTTCAATTAATTCGACTGAAAACTAGACTTTTGTTACGTACCATCTTAGCCTAGACTCTAGTTTACAGAAACCATTTACAGAGCATTATCCATTGGGCCCTTTCAGTTTTCGCTCTGAGAGTACTAGAGCCTTATTCTAGTCTTCACAGTTTACGCGCAGCTTCACAGTTCAAACAGCTTACAATGACAGTCCGCAGCCACTCTGTAATTTGCACAGTTTTGTGGCAAAACTACAACATTAGGTCCTCTTGGTCAGTTAAGCAGACTAAACAACATATAATGTGACAAAATTATCGAGTGTACTGTTATACCTATAGATTTAAAGCGCATTTTTCCGATTTTTACTTCACGCTAACTAAAGTGTCTAAGCTGACAGCGAATCAGTGCCTTACGGACATACTACTGTAAGAGGTGTAGTGCGTAAAATACCTTAAGTGTTCCAGGCAGCAAGATCTCCAAACCGGCATTCGATAAAGAATTTAATGGTTAACAAAACATAATATGGGACGCACATAATAACGGAATTAACTCCAGCCGTTGAGGGTTAAAGTGTCAATGTGCGTAGTGTGTTTTACACGTCTTATACCTGGATTAATTGATTGCTGAAAAAGATATGAGTTTTAACAGTCATGCAAAGTCGATGCTTTTTGCAAATACTTAATCTGAAAGTTCAGAGAGTCGTCAAACCGTGAAATTTGACATGTATGTTAACTGAATTGCTTTTATGAATGTTGAAACAAGCAACAATTATTAGCACCTACAGTTCGGCAATTAGAAGGTAATTTATATGCCTAATAACTGAAGAAAATTGAATAAGTAAAGCTGATGTTTACCGATGAAATCATTACTTGCAGTAAAGTATCATTACCTATGCACTTGTATGCTCGAGTGGTTAGTTAGATAGGTTCGTAACTAAGGGGTAGAGGTTCGATTCTTAGAAGATCACTTTTTGTCAGACTTTTGCATTTTCAAATCACGTTCTCAACAACTATGAAAGTAAGAACTCAGTGAATATACAAGACATTTTAGTGTGACAGACGCAAAGCTACAATGGAAGACATGTTAAACACTCTTCCACGTCTAAATCTAAGACCTTTCGTTTTTACAATATACTGCAGGCGTAGCATTCTGGAACATAAAACCATAGCGTTGGCGTTAAAGCAGTCGTAGCAGCCGAGCGCGAGCCAGCATCATGGGCTGAAAAAGTCCTAGCTTAGGGCCGTTGCCGAGTCCGTCTTCACAGTTAACTCATACAATCATGAAAAAAACTTTTGAGTTGTAAAAATTTTGGATGTGCTTCTTCGTGGTATGAAAAGGTAAAATTTATACGTTTCAGTAATAAAGCTAGGTTTTTTTTAACAATTCGTTAAATATACTCACCTAGTTTTTTGCAACAGTCTAGAGTCTCTCTGAGCTGCAGTCTAGAAGAAGCTCATAGAGCAGATTGGTTAGCGGCTAGGCAGATCCAGGCACCAAAGTTCTTTTTTTAAAGCCTTCTTAGTTTAGCCTTCTCTACCTAACGCTTCGCTAGCTTCATTCAAACAGCAAACCGCAATACAAAATAATAGAGAAAAATGGAACCAAAAAGAAGATTACAAATCTGTAATAACTGAGTCTATGACTTTCTAAAACAAAGATATCATTTACCTAATTGAAGCAAATGTAGAAAGTTATTTGGTTGGATTGGAGATTAGCAGAGTAAAAAAACCAAGCTCCCAAAAGAACAATAGAAAAGAAAAAAAAAATATACTACAAATCCGCTGCAAATTTCCTTCAGTTTCACTAAGCAAACTACAAGAAAAAGCTCTGTATTTAAATACATAACAAACCAAATAATTTTCAAGCCCAAAAAAATATCGAAAACATTCCTAAAGTAGGAATTAGCCAGAGTAATATTCTTACTTTAATCGCCGCGTATATTTCGCCTTTTGAATTAGGAAAACAATACGGCATAAACACTACCAATTGAGATAAGTAACTAAATACCTACCTACATATCCCAGACATTTTAAATCCTCGACGGAAGCCAAAAGCCTACCTACGGAAAGTCAAAAAATACACAAAACAACACAAAAAAAAAAAAAAAGAAAAAAGTACATTTTGGAAAAACTAGAAACCTTCATCCGCACCAACCAGCACCCCACGGGAGCCCATCGGCAAAACCCTTTTAACCCCCCACCAAAAACAAAACAAAAAAAACTCCACACGAGAAAAAAAAAACAGATAAAGTTTTAAATCAAAATTTCACACATCTTGAAAACATCAGTAATTTGGCTAAAAAAGAAAGACACCAAAAAGGTTATACCTTTACTAGGTCTAAGCTTTGGTGGAATAAAGCAAGGTTCACACGCAAAGTTGTGACGTGGTTAAATCTGAGCCAAAGGAAATTGACAATAAAACTTACAATCGGTGTAGGTAAATTCAAATGGTGATCTTACGAAAACGCTTAAGATTAACACACAAAACGTCAATTGTCATTTCATGTACGTAAGAATTATGATTTCTATGCTTACGGCAAGACAGGGAAATAACAACAGGGCAAACGCAGCAAAGCAACCATGTCTAGTTTGCAGCGTCAATTACGCCGCAAGGGAAAGGGAGGCCAGGGTCATAGTAGCAGGCAAGGGCAGCCGGCTTACGCGGGCGTAAAGGTAGATGCAATCAAAAAGGCACAGACGAAAAGAGCTTATAAGGACACCCCAAAATACATTATTACGAAACTACAGACAGCAGAAAACTACTATGAACTAGGCTTTATTGGTACACTGTGTCAATGTGATTTGTTCGTAAGTTTGACGACTGAACGGACATGCGGGTGTAAGAATGAATCGACCGTAATCGTGTCACAGTCTGATGATTAATTACCACGCTCGGGCAGAACGATAGTGACATTCACGGGTTATAAGTAACACCTTACTACAACCTTAGTAATAGAAGTAGCTGAGAGCAAAGATTGTTTCTGCTAAGGGTTTTTTCTGACTCACTGCTGGCTGCGTGCATGTTATGGGGGCGGAGACCCCTCCAAAATTTGGTTCCATGAGAGGGAGGGGGGTCTCGCCAGTGTAGAGTTCGCAACGGGTTGAGGAGTGAGTTTTTCTATCCCACGGGTTGTGCGGGTAGCTTCGGGTCAAAAATTATGGGTATGAATTTGACATTAAATTTTGCTATTGTTGCCATCTCAATTTGATATGAACGAACTCATGAGTTCATGACTTTTACAGTGAAATCATTACCAGCTTTTCGAGCTCGTAAATCATGCTTTTCGCCAAAACTATCTAGTTTATGCTTCCCAAAGCAAGTAATAAATATAATATTGAAAAACAGAAACCAAAACATAGAACCTCAAGAAAAGTAGGTATATATAATATAGCAGTTTGACCAGAACTCCTGTCGGATCGGATTGGACCTCGTTTCAGGTCGGGTCAAATCGGGTGCTAATATTGCGACCTGTTATGAACTTTCGGCCAACATCTCTTTAGTCAGTGTACCTAGTTTAGCATTTAAACAAGTATTTTTGCGCTTGGCACTAAAACATGGTGATTTCAATTGATTTCAGCAGTTTTTACTTTTGTTAGTCAAGAATTGTCAAAATTGTAAATTTTTGGCCAAAAGAGTAAAAATGCTTCAGTATTGGTAGTAGGGATCAATTGCAAAAACATGTATTTTAACACAATATTTTAAAAAAATGGAAAAGTTATTTGTCTAAATTTGTCTCTGGGAGCTCCACCGGCGGTCTCCATTGACTAAGTTGTGGTGAACAACAAGGGTGGGTTGAACAAAAGCGTAAACATAGAATGAAGACTAACTGATTTCGTCGGTCATTTTGAAGAAAACTTCTATTGTATCCAGCCTTGCGATCAAATTTTTGCTTTCTTTTCAGCAATCATGTCGGACCGTAATTGGGTGTCCAAGCATGATAGACATCGACAATTGTTTGAAATGCTACTGGAAGCAGGTGAGACGAAGTTTTCATTGCTGTCTCGTAAATTCCCTATCGTGACATGTACCCCTATATTGAAATTATTTGGCCCGGATTTTGACATATGACCCTATTATTGGCAAAAAATAGTTATTTTGACAGTTTTTAGTCAAAATTTTTGTAAAGATTGGTTATTTTAACAGATTCCATAATCCATTGTGAGAGAATAATACTAATAGTTTGTGTGAAATTATAAAAAGGCCATTATCTAAAAGTTTTACCTACGCCAGAACTTTCTCCGTAATTTGTGCCGCTGCAGTGACTCCCTTCCCCTCCGGAAGCATAATCTCATCCTCCCAGCTGCATATATATATGATAGTTTATCATTTAAATGTAAAAATACCTTAACTCTGAGTATTTCTCTGCCCAAGAGCACAGTAGCAAAATCCAGTCAATGTAGTAATATCCACAGGAGCACTAATGTAATACTCTTGTTGGTATTTAAGGCATAAAACTGGAAATGAAATCTACCAGTGTGGCGACTGCGAGTGTGCTGTTGAGCCGTCTGCTTGATCAAACTGAAGTTCCCGAGTTCAGTTTGTGTTTGCACGTGAGTTAGTAGACTTTTGGTTGGCCGGGCCGGGGCCAAACTTTTCCTAAGAGCTTTTCCCTGAAAGCTACACATGGTCAAGGTATAGAGAGGGTAGGTAGAGAACTATGTCAATACAAGAGGGAGGAAAATGATACTGGTTTTGGTGGAATTAGGAATATGAAGTTAAAAGTGTACTCTTTGCGAAGGATGTTTTATAAGCTAGGCTTGATACAGTGTAATAACAAGGCAATAGAGTCCCAAAAAAGATATGCCTAACAATTTTAGAATCTATAGATACCGAATTATTTTAGGATCTTCCAGCAATTATAAACTTCAAAAATCAAAACGTAGTTAGTTCATTTGAGCTATGTAGTTGAGAGATCAAACTATTTTTTTTAATTCAGAGCTGAAGTTGTTCCCGTATCTTTAGCAGATTAAATTGATAAGTATGTTTCTTCAGCTCTTCTGATTACTGTTTTAGTCAACATATGTGTAAGGGAGGCGACGGATATTCCCCAAAAAACCGAGGACCCGGGGTAGGCTCCCGAGAATTTGAGCACGTGGGTAAAAATGACACTTTTTTCGAAAATTTAGCAAGATGTCGGGTATTTTTGATCGATCAAAGGATCCCCGAAGTTTTGACGGAGAAGCCACCCCAAAATTTTGACGCCGTTTCATGTTGCATGTATTTATGTTAGTCAGTCAGTCAGTGATATATACTTGAAAAGGACAAAAGGACACTAAGCTTTGTTTATAAATAATCCAGCTGCAATATAATATTATTATATCTGTTGGAATATGTGACAATTAATACCACTTGGACTTGGAATGGAACTTGTGACAAGCTGTATATTGGTTTAATGCGATTAATTATTAATCTGTAATCCGAGGACGGCGTGTGAACAGAACTGAAATTACGCGGCACCAGCTATTTGCTTAGGGCCAGGGCGGTAGCCTTGTTATGAACCTGGTCAGATACAGATTGTGGAAAAAGTATTAATAAGACGGGCAAATTAAGTAGATTTCTTTTTCGCGGCCGTGAAGCATTTTTTTTTCATCGGTTTTGTTATTATTTTATTTTTAGTCTAGCGCCTGAGGGCTGAATTGTATTTGAAAAGGGTGGAAAAAAGTAACGTATAAAACTATGTATATAACATTAGTTGAAATGTGGATGTTAACTCGAATTATGAAGAAATTGTGAACAAGAATGAAGTTTTTTAAGAACCTTATACTAACTACTCTGTCTCAAGTCTAAGCCCTATTTATACGGACCGCTGCATTCTTCATTAGGGCATGCGATATTACAGACATTACAGACACCTTACAGAGGTGTCCTAAAACTATAGGAACAGAATAGACCTAACAAAAGATCCGTACAATTGCAAATTTTAAAAACAGTTTTAAAACAAGGATGAACCTGGCGTAATTCTAGTTGAAGAGAACTGAACTTCCTGATGTGTTAAGCCTGCGAAGTTTCATTGAAGGTAAAACTTTATTCTGCTCTAGTGAAATGGGCCTATTTAAGCATTGTGAGGAAGGGCAACTTTCTAATAGCCAAGTTAAGAAACAGACCCAAGTTTTTCTGATTTCTGAAAGAGCGTGAAGGTATATTTATATTCTGTATGCTTACTCGAATAGAAAGTCCGCACATAGATGATAGACTTTTTGCGCTCTTGACCTTTCCATTTAATTTAGTGTAGATTCTTGTGTGTATTTATTTTCCAAATAGTTTTTCTAGATAAGTCCCTGTTTAACCAAATGTACAAGATTTTTAACTCTATAAATATCACTATTTTGTGTCAAGTAAGTGTTGAATCTCTTCTGGGGTAAGATGTGTACCGGTCGCGCATTGGATTTGGCGGGGGCGGGATAATACTAAGTGCTAACTGGATTTTTGTGTCATCAAATCTTAATTGTACCATCAAGAGTACGTAACAGGGTCTGAATTTATAGAAGAATTCTGTAGAGTTGTTTCAATTCCGTGAGTGTGAAACTGAGCGGTAATGCTAAATTAGAGCAGGGTCATCCCTATGGAATTTATTTGTTTATTTTTTGTCAGAAAAGCGTTAGGTGAGCTGAACTAAAGTCTACAAACAAACAGACAAACCTAAAAACTTAAATATAAATAAAAAATGACCTCCAGTGGGGTTAGAAATGCGATAACATATCTTGATTCAACTTAAAATGGCTACCATGAGCTGACTTTAAAATGATTAGTCGAAAAGTGGACCAAAGGACCATATTTTATATACGATACTAACAAAAATAATCTGGCATACGTAGTGTGAGCCAAGAGACGTTTTAGATGATGTTAACAGTATTAAACAATGCTTCGCAGCTTTTTTTGAAATCGTGAAAAAATAGTACTTAGAAGAATAGGTACGTAGAAATTTAGAAGAACGTAGAAATTTAACGCTTGGAGTTGTAAATCTTGAAACCCGCGGTTAATGCTAAAAGCACAAGTCGATTTCATCCCTTTTTGTAATATTCATTTGCATGTGTTGTAGGTACTGTTTTAGACAGCCATGGCCGCGTGCCTGTATCTTGCCGGGAAAGTGGAAGAGGACAAAGTTAGGATACGAAGCGTCATCAATGTGGTGCACAGGTCAGCCGTTGGTTGTTGTTTGACGAAAGCTTATGACCAGTTTTAGATATAGTTTAGCAAGGCTGTGCGTGCAGCAGTGCGCCTAAATTTCAATTTATGCAAGGTTTAAATTATTCACAAACTAGACAATGTTAGTGTCCTTAGGTTCGATTCATACTTAATAAAACCGTATGTCCGTATAGCCGGTAAAATTACGATATGGTCATGCCGATAATAGTGTAGAAGATCAGATTGTGGCGTGATTTTTTCGTAATTTCACCTGATTAACGGACATACGGCTGTAAGTATGAATCGAGCTTTACGTTTACGTTTAAGTTTGTTGTTTTTCTGCGTTCTGTACATGTATGCAACTAATTTTTATTTTTATCAGTTTATTTTTGCGCTTTTTGAAAAGCAACCTTTAAGTCACATTTCAGGATCAGAATAACAATCTTTTGCACTCGGTAGTCAATGTATAATGTGCAAGGAAAAGTTGTTCATCACTTATTTTGAAGACGTTTGTGCCAAGTTTCATGATAAGTGTGAACTTTTCATAAAACTCAGTTAAGCTCTTGTTGTAATGTAAAGCGATTGACGGCTTATTTTGTTACGTATGGTTCGATGTAGATTAGAGTACTACCTGCTCCTATAGAGCTGAGCGCAAACAACATAGCAAGATGCACATTATATACATAAGTATAAAATATATTTCACAATAAACCAATTTTACACTGTATTTGATTATATTGCTGCAAAAATCGTGCTATGATTGGTTTTAGACTATTGCATCCGAATGAGTTGCTGAGTATCAACGAAGAGTACTGGTCGATGCGCGAAGGTTTGGGGGTGATGGAGTTGTATGTCATTCGGATGCTGAAATTTCAACTCAAAGTGCAACATCCGCACAATGTAAGCCGAAAAGAATACACCTGTGTACAGGACACAGGTCGATGCATACTTGCAGTCAGTCATATTTGTTCAGCTAGCAAAATTACTCAAAAAGCATGCTACGAATAGTAGGTGTCAGTTAAGGGGGTAGTGTCGCGAAAGCAGTCGATTTTGCGGTTCTATAAAACTTTTTCAGTGAAAGATAGGTCATTATTCTTTATATATTCTAAAAATATGTTTCAAGGCAAATAATTTCGTTAAGTTTCAGCAAAATTGATGCAGCATACAGTTAGCAGTGAAGTCGCAAAGTCGGAAAAATGACGTTTTGAAAACCTATCACATTCGATAATTTCGTCACAATTACAAAACTTTTTGTTTAGATTGTTTTCACAGACTAAAAGCACATATGCTCTAGTTTATGTACACAAAATTTAGTGCAAATTGCTTGAGTGGTTGCGGAGTAATACCTATTTGAACTGTGAAACTGTGCGTAAACTGTGAAGTACTCACAGCAATAATGATAAATTGTAAAAAATCTAGAAGCTTATTTTGAAATCCAAAGAAAAACGAACCTTTATTTTTCATTTTTCTTATTTGTGACAAAAAATTGTGCGTCAAAACGTTACATGTACTTCACAAGCTGGCCAATCTGATATCTGGCTTGATTTTTTGAACTTTTATGCCTCTATTGTGTGATGTCTGGCTTACAAATGGTGATTAGTTCAAAATATTGGTAGATATTGGTAGTCTCGTGTCTGGTAGTATTTATTTGACATCATATAGCATTTTACTAGTATCTCAGTGAACGTACAATTTCAAGGCAAAAAGCTCTCTTTTTGCAACCTATGAGCAAAACTGCTTTGGCGACACTACCACCTTAATATCGTAATTTTGCAGCTGAACGATCATACGGCTGTAACTATGAACCGATCCCAAATACTTAGATTTTTAATTGTCTACTTATAGAATTAGTTTGTAGTTTGGTTTATACAATATTTGGTTTACTCATAAGTCATAGGGGTTGATTTAGATTAAATTAAAATTGGCACTTTTCGTGCACTTCGAAACCTTCAGTTCAGTCGAAGTTCAGCCAACATAATAACTCGAGGATTCAGTAAGAATATTGCATAATTTTAGCTATATACAATATTCCTGTATTATTTCAGCACCTCCTTCTGTACATCTCTGCAATCAAAGGCTGGTTAGATCGAGAAGTCGCCGAAAGTACAAAATTAGCCCCGATTGCGTGGACTATGCTGCAAGATTGCTACGTAGCTCCGTATTTGGTGCAGCGGTACGAACCACCAGAGTTTGCGTTGGCCATTGTTTATACTGTCTCCGTCATTTTGCATCTCCCAGTTCCGTTCAGCGATACGGGGGGAAGAAAGTCGCGACCCTGGTGGCGTGTTTTCCAAAGTGACTGCTCTTCCCGTTATTTGGAAGGAATTGGGGACGATATTTTGAGAACTGTTTACCAGAGTAGTAATTGGACCGATAGTGTTGGTAATATGTTAGATAATACTGATGGTAAAAGCAGCGATGATTTTGTAGTAAAAGCTTGAACATAATGGTGTGGGTTATGTCGCGTGTAAGCGTGCACGAGCACGAGATTTTACCCCCACCCCCTCCCATAGGCGCTATTTGCGCTAAAAGCGCTATAGCGCAAATAGCGCGCATAAGCACCTTCAATAGCGCATATAGCACCCCCAAAAAGCGCTATAGTGCATATAGCACCTTCGATAGCGCTTAGCGCATATAGCAACTTCGATAGCGCAAATAGCGCATATAGCACTCCCAAAAAGCGCTATAATAGCGCAAATAGCGCGCATTAGCACCTTCGATAGCGCATATAGCACCCCCAAAAAGCGCATATAGCACTCCCAAAAAGCGCTATAGCGCAAATAGCAAATATAGAAAATTCCATAGCGCTTATAGCGCATAAAAAAGCGCTATTTCGATTTCGCTTACAGGCGTTCGTCAATCGTTATCGGTTTTCGTGAAATGTGCAATGTCAGTAAAGAAGCACCAGCACGGACCATTCTACTTTCACCTTGGTGTCCGAGTCAGGCTGCTAGACATAGACTGCCAATATACCTACGCTCCAAAACGTTCTGTGGTTGCGGTTTTATAGGGAAATTTTTCCCCCGGAATATTTTATGGATATATTTTCGGGGGGAAAATTTTACAAGGGAAAAATTTACCAGTGACAGCGCTGAACGTTACGCTAAGCACTTACTCGTCACTGCGTTTCCACGTATCTCAAACATCTAGAATTGAAACTAAAATCTGTCCTCGTGTGTTAGTCTCGGTATTCTCGGTAACACGAGACCTGCCAAGTGCCAAAAATTCAGCTATAACTAGATGTACAACACGAACGCATGCATATTAGTTTATTGTTGAACTTTTACCATAAAAACGAACAAATTACAAACAAAACACACAGCGAACAAAATCTTCAAATACAGTGCATAGTGAGTCAGCAAAAACTGCAAACTGTCACGAAGCAAACAGCTTCTATTTTATACAACTAATGACACAAAAATCATTACCTTTTCGTAAAGTACCTATATATAGCTTTACTGAATGTACAGACATTACGAAAACCATAATGGAAGTTTATATATAATGCGCAAGGCTGTTGAACCGGCAGGATTACGACATACGCAGCTGTCAGCTAATCTTACACATTGATGGCGTATTTTTCCGGTTAAACGTTCACGTCAAAGTGAATCAACCCAAATTTCATGAAACCGCTGAGGTGGCAAAAATCTGTCAGAGGGTTTAGTTTTGGCAGAATGTAGACGAAAATTCGCCGGGAGGGGGGCGGTAAATTCGGTATTGGACATTGGAGGCTAAGATTTGAGTTATATGCCCCTAATTATATTAGTTTACATCCCTTTAGCAGAAATGTTAATTACTCGTGCATTAATTACCACGAAGAGCTTTAACACGCTCAGACATACTTTTTGTCGCCTATACGCAAAGCAGTCAATCATAACAATTTGAAACATGTTTAGCAGATTTGTAAAAATCCATTTTTCAACATTATACAAACGAAAAATAAACTGGTCTAAAAGTAATCTAAAAGCATGGTCAGTTCACAAAAGCAAAACGTCACAATCACAAGTCAAACACAGACAATCAGTGGAACGGGTGGAAATCACAATCTACTTGATCAACAGACGTCCAACAGAGGGTGGAATGCATAAAAACAGTCTAACGTTGAAACCAGTCTTAAGACGTTATATTTCAATAAATTGAAAAACCGTAACAAAAAATTTTACATGTATTACGTTGATTATAAATTATAATATTGCCCTTAGACCGAGTTTAGCACGACTGAGCTAAGACTGCCTTTATGCATTCCACCGCACCGCTTATGTCTAGCTCTTGTGAATGCGCAAATGTCGTCATAGGAGCATGTAATATTGTAATCATATTATGTAGGCAGGTTCATCGGTTTTGGGCTATTATCATTTGAGATAAAAACAACCTAATAAGTCTGAGCCGAAAGTTCAGGAGGTACTAAATATGTCACAATATCTATAACACATCAAGTTGAACAGCTAGTGTTAATTTTTTCGTCATTGAATAGGCACAAGTTGCTATCAAAAGTCAGTCCTATATAAGCCAAGACGAGTATATTATGCACATTGACAAGACATATTACACGCTAACTATGAGGAGTAAAAAAAACTGAGTTGCCGACCAAACTTTTGTTCAGAAATCACCGCTAGTCAAAGTGGCCATTCAAATTATTAGTAATGTTTAACCGTTGAAATGAATGTTTTAGTATGAAAACGAAGTGACGTTTTAAAAATTCGAGAAAAACCACAAAAATGTTACACTAACACTTGCAGAACAGCAACTAGCCAAAGTTCGCACAAAACTTCAACAAAATCACAGGTAACCCCATTGACTCTAAAATTAAAGTGTACCAAATGAGTAAAGTTGGTCAGTAACCCAAACAGCAACAGAAGACAGGCTACAAAAATACAGGCAGGCTCAGCCCGGATGGATCTGACTGACCGGAGGGATCACAGCTACCAAACATGCGTCTCCCGGACTTCACTGATTATCTGACTAGCTCTCTGGAGGGCCTGAAATTAACAGAACTCTTCAAAAAAAAACATCAAACTAAACAAAGTTACCGGAAAAGAAATTGAAAGTCGCTTAGAAATCGAGCGCTCGTTTGGAAATTAGATCTGATGTAACTATGTAATAATTATGTACGCGTCTGTGGGTCAAAGTATCGCTATAAGGCTAGCTAGACTGATAAAAAAATAAGTAATCTTAACTTCAATTTCGAGTCGAAAATATTACTGTATTAAAATTTTTCAAACCTAACAGTAATAATATACACAAACAACATGTTTTTAAAGCAACAGCTGTTATAAAGACTTATTGCCGAAACGAATGGGAATGACAGAATAACTCAAACTGCAGAAGTCACGCATATTATCTTCGAATTCGGGATCTCTATGGCCCGGTTCATACTTGTCCCTGTCCTTTTGTCCTTGAACAGTTCCACGAAAACTACCTGGTAAACCAAGCCAGTGTTTTACACAATAGTACATGGTTAAGAAAACTTTGCCAGTCAATAAATAAACAAAAGATTTAGATTCAGTCAATCCTCCATCACAATAGCAGGCCAAACATTGTCCTTGTCCCTGTCCCTAAGTTATTCAGACAAGTATGAACCGGGCTTAACAGAAACAGAACAGGCTTTCCAAAATGGTCAATAAACTAGCGCATTCAGTCGATCTGAATTCTGAACCACTCACGTCGAGCATTTCTGCGGCCTCCTTTCGTCTCTGGGCAATCTGGCCCGACTCCTCCAGCAGAACGTCCAGCATCTCGTGTTTGTACAGCTGGCTCACCAGGTCACTCTGAAGGTTGTCCTGAAATGCAAACAAAATCCATTCATAGATAACATTGGAATTATTGTTATTCGAAGTGCGCTTAGTATAGTCTGACTAAAACCCAGCTAGCCAAAAGTTTAAAGTCCAATTAATCGGCATTTTAAACCATGATTTTCAAACTGTTTAGCTGAACTTAACTACTTTAAACCGATATGAGCCCTAAGTACGTAAACCCAGAAAATCGTCAAAATGTGGCCAAAATCACACAGAACCTTCCACCGCTCCACATTTTCAAACATTTGCCTGTGCTACGACAATGGCTTGAAAGTTTTCCGCTGCCTATACACTGTCCTTCCCAGTGCGACTACAATATTACCTTGACGTAATTGACAAGAAAGTGCATGACAGCTTTTGGCACAGCATCCTGAATATTCTTGCGCACGATCAGGAAATACGACCTGATCAACCGTTCTGAAAAAAATATATATACAAATATAAAAAGAAAACATGTTTTTGCAAACTGCAAAAAGGTAATATTAAAGACATTTACGTAATAATATCATCATATGAGATTCATCAAAAAATATTTTAATAAATCACCGTATACAAGAAGATGTTTTGTTGCCAACACAGCGAACACAAATGGCTTGTAAATTTGAATAAATCCTTAATGGCACAATTATTCCATAGTTCCATACTTGTCCCGTTCCCGAGACAAAAACAAGGATTTTAATTAGCTTCAGTCATGTATTCATACAATCACCACGGATATATTTTCATACAAACTAAACTGGTCCCTAAATGTTCATACATTTCAAAACAATTATAGGATAGGGACAAGGACAAGGACGTATGAGTCAAATATAAGACATACGTATGACCATGCAGTCTCGTTCCTCGCGCTGCGTGAGTCTGCGGTTGGGCGGCGTCTCGGGGACTTCGGGCAGCAGGTTGATGGACTTGGACTTGTTGGGCGTGGTCTCTCCGTCAGCCGCCCCGGACGGACTGTCCTTGCCGCCGGCCGCCGCCGTCTGATTCTGACCAAAAAACCAGCTGCCAATCCCAGTCTGGTCTGCTAGCTGCGTTAGAGGCTGAAAATTTCAAATACAAAAAATATCACTAGCAGTGCTTAATAATGTGATCCCATTCTTGTGGTCATACTATACATTATTCTAGGGTTAGGCGCTATCGCGCTTAGGTACACAAAAACACAAAAATGAGTACAAGCATGTTTTCGGTTAAAAAGTGTAGAGTGCATTGGTATTCTCATCAGAAATATCTGGAAGTTAAATGTACCAAAGGTTTAGTCACAGTTTCAGTTTACTACAAACAACTATCGTTGACACATTTCAGGATCAATTTAAACTTTCAGCACTGCGTCAATTCGGCTGACCGAATCGTAAAAATCCTCTCCACTCAACAACGAAAATACGCAGTTGTTACGAATATGTAATCATTTCACAATTTCGCCGGCTCAACGATTAATTGAATACGCTGTTGAACTTAATCAACACAAAACTCGTGGTATACAAGTACGCTGCTTCATATTAAACATGACATTCAAAGGAGCATGCTAAACGAGAAACGAAACGAAACACAAAATTCTGTACGAACGAACAGTAAAACAGAATAAAAATGAATACAAAAACTTTTCCGCATATGGTATTTTTCGTAAAATACAGTATTATCTGGTTTTTAATTTGTTATATACGACATGTCGGACATGACGATAATTTTGCAGGTCAAATTGTATTGCTAGATCCAATGCTAACCCACGGGCCGTACCCGTAATCTATTAATTACTATTTTTGGCCGGTTCACTGGGAAGAAAAAATGAGAGAGTTCTAGCACTCTTATTATAGCGAGACCCCGCGTGCACTTTTGGCAATACTGAAAATGATGAAAAACGCATAAAAATGTTACGAAAAATAACGCCAGAGTATACAAAATGTATGACGAAATTAGTATCATGTATGATAATAATATAAAGAAAAACAGAGACCAAAAAACTAACAGAGCGTTCCCGACAACAATTTTCGAACCTGAACGAAATTCTTGACAGTAACTTCTACAGAGCTGTTAGTAGAATTAGTCGCATATTGACTTTGTGGGTTAGCAGAACTGGCAAGCATGTTAGCCGGAGCTGTCAGTGTCTGAAAGTTTATGAGATCTCATTTATACAGGCTATTCTGAAAATTTAAAAGTACGCCACCACCGACGGTAAAAGTTTCGATAATTAGCTTATTTTCAAACATTATTAAAAAACCCACTGAGCACTTTTTTATTATGCTTGTGTTTTATTAACATCTTTAGAGGTGTAGTCAGCAAACAAAGTTTTAATTTAGAGGCCAGACATTTGGATCAATTAGAGACGCATCGAAAATCTGTTCCGAAAAATCTTAAACCAGTTCATAAACAGGATGCTAAAATACTTAAATATTGCAGTCACCTCAAAATGTTCAGATAAATTTGCCAAAATGTTGGCCTTTCATCGATTCTAACTCTCCAATGTCAGCTAAGGAATCCAAGCGTTACCTTGTCCGGTCTTCCCCCCGCCCCGTCTGCCGCACTGGTTGACGCTTGCTGAAACTGCTGACGTAAATTCACGTTTTTCGGCTCCGCAGCAAAATTCTTGAAAAAAGTGAAAAAATAACAAAATCTAACTAACGAAATGCACTGTCAGTCAGTGAGTTTTTTCTACTTAGACTAGTCAAATGTTATGACAATGAAACAGTGTTATTTCAAGCCTGGTTAGGTTTACACCAATGATCGGATTTCCGATCGCAGATGAGGAGTAGTGAAGCCATAATATGCAACATCAAACTGCCAAAAAACCAACAAACTCTACCGCTTATAATGCGTGAAGATAATGCAGTAAATACTATAAACCGGACTGCATTCACGATTGATTATTGAATACGCATTATTGTTATTACACAACCGTATTACGTACTCATTATGTTAGTACACGTTACGTCAAAATACTACTTTGTCACAATAACTCAAATTCTATAAAACAAAACAATAGCCAACTCCACAAACATGCTCTACGAGACACTTTACTATAAACATATTATCTAAACTATTAATATTATAGCTTATCAAAAAATACTCATTCATATGTCCCACAAATTAATAGCATACCTTGTCCACCAAAATTCTATTCTCTTTGTCCTGTAGCACGTTGTTCCGCCCGGGGGAAGAGGTAGCACTGGCGGAAGCCCCATCCTTGCCCTCTCGCAAGCCCAGTTTGAACTTTTCCGACTCACTGGGTGCCTTGGACAGCAAATTGACCAGTGACGCGTCACTGAAGTCAGGGTGTTTCGTGTTTATATAGGCCAGTTCAATTTGGACCAAGTTTTCGACCTGGAAACACAGGAAAGTATATGAGTTTGGACACAGCTTGTTTGCTAACAAAACAACTACATTGTGCAACATAACAGGTCGTTAAATTAGTTCAAAAAGTAAGCTAAATTCAGTTTCAATTAAATCATACTAAACAAAATTTGCAATGAAATTATACAAATTATTACAACCAAACCATAAAACATTTACGCTCAGCAGCTTAAGCAAAGTAACTATTAAGCAGGCTAAGTAGTAAGTACCATATTATTGGTGTATGGCAGGCGCTTTCTGAGCAGAGCTGTGACAACGTCCACTATCTTCTCATACAACTTCGGGAAACGCAACATTTCTTGCTGAAATACAACGAATCTTATTATACTGCATTAATAGGCTCAATATGCCAGTGACACTTCACACTAAAAAGGGATGCAAAATCTACAGATTTGACACTGATTCTTTTACTTTACCTAACATTTTCGCGTAAAATTATTTACATATCCAACTGGCACAATCTCAAATAAATCACTCATTACATTATGTGATAAAACTAATGGTGGCCTGATTTGCCTTTGACTAACTATTCGACGTACAAAATTCTCCCACGGAAATTATAAGCACGACCGGAACCTGTCAGCATATTTGACGGTACAGCCAAATCTGCTGCGTAGTTTCTTGTCTTGGAATATTGTGTCTTATCTGCTTCAAACCTTTCCAAATACGGTCCAAATTTATAACAAACTTAGTGTAAACATCAATGATACAACTTGACACAATAACTATACAGCGAAGCACACCAATACCAATTCATCCGAAGCTGTCAAGAATTACTAAATAAATCAAAAATTTGTACAAAAAATCAAGTGGATAATAAAAAATTTAATTTTACACACGTCTTCTAAGATTGGCACTGCATACTAGTGCTGGGACTTGCCACAAAAGCCATGTTTTACTCAATTTCACATAAAATCTAACAACATTGAAGTGCGAAATCAGGTGAATCGTGACAATTTTGTGATAATATATATATATATATATATATATATATACATATATATATATATATATATATATATATATATATATATATATATATATATATATATATATATATATATAAATCCATTACGAAGCACTAGAATTTTCACTCGCAACTCGTATTGTTATATACTTCTTGTAGGATTTGTAAATCTCAGCAACAGGGCCCAACCATTGACCAAAATTTGGTTTAATAACTTTGTACTTTAATTACTTTTCCAAATAACGAAACAAAATTTAGCTTAAATAAAACAACACTGCTATGACCAAAACCCAACTGAAAACATAATATAATAAAACACAGAAGCATGACAAAGCAGTGCCTGAATATGAACCCCGCAATGCTGGATGATGCGCTGCATCTCCTCGTGCACCAGCTCCACACAGCGCAGACTGGGCTCCTCCAGGCGAGTGATCTGGCGCTTTACCAGCAGCTCAAACGACACTTCGGGCACGAACAGCGCCGGCCGGGGGCCCTCAAACAATTAGGTGACATTTAGCATACGTACCTTCGTGACTGCATTTGAGTCGTATTAATATACAGTCCTGACATAATTAAATCCCGCTTGCAATCGCGAATGGCTGCTTTCGGGAATGCGAGTGCAATAATAGCCAGTGACCTTTTAACCTGAGGTGACCTTTAACCGTATTGAACGTTTACGTATACATTGGCCAGCCAGGGTTGAGTTGCAGTCAACAGCAGCTGATATTCGCAAGCGCGAACTTTAGCGTAATAACCGACCCCTAAAGTGGCTGGGAAAACTTCCCAAATGCCCAACGAATGCCCCCTTAATTCTGACCAGGACTACACGCATGTAGGCTACTGCTGTACTCTCATGATGTTTTAGGCAAATTAGTTTTCGCTTTATGCATGGTTATAATGTCTAGCAGTCAGTAGAGAGACCAGCTGTCTGGTGGACCGCTGGTGTTTAGTTATTCCAAACATTTTCTTAAGTTCGACTGATCGGTTCTATAAAACTACCGGCCTATTACTACCATTCATTGTGAACAAGAAATTATATAATCACCTGCCGCAAGATACTATTTGATAGCTTTTCTGATTGATTTTCGGTATGAAAGCTATATGGCATAAAAAAACCTCAGCTTTTCTGAATGCGGACGAATCTTTGTAGATACTTGATACACTCGTTGAACACATTTACAGCATCCTACCCTTAATCTTTTAGCCAACTGTGTACCGTTGCATTTCTGATAGCCGTCAGAATATCCATGGTGGTCAGGCCACTGAGCGGGTCGATGGACTCCAAGGCGCGTCCGAAGGTTTCGTGGAAAATATAGCACATGCGAGCACCACCGCAGCTGAAATAACAATATTGTCTCGTTTTTATAGTTTTTTTTATATTTTTTAGGCACAGGCTTTATCCAATCCATGTACACAGCATGGTTAAAAAGACACGTCATTTTTTGGGCCATTGCTCTCGCTAAACAGAATGAAAGAGACCGCACTACCATCATTGCATAGAGAATTGATGAAAACATCTATAGTCATAGGCAGCGAAAGCATAAAAATATTAAGAACCTCAGTTTCTTTGCATCTACAATAACAATAACTACTCTACGTGGCGCTTCCGTCTTTAGACGTTTAAAAGTACACACTTTAAGAACTCAAGATTCAAGAACTGAAAGTCAGAACACTGTAAAATCTAAACAAAACGTTTAATTAAAATTTAAAAAAAGAAAACAAAACGTGTTGTGCTGGTTTTGTCCAAACAAAAAGTGCGACGGTATAAACAATTCAATCATATTCCTACTTACAGTTCAGTCGTCTCTATATTCTTAGCCGTCCCCTCAATCGTACTGCAATATGAGGATGCAAACCGAGTTATAATTTGCAGCAAAGTCTGGGCCTGTAATAAAAATGATAAATTAATTAACCCAGTGTTTTTTGCGTCAAAAAGTGCGAAACGCCGCACTTTTTTTCTGAAATTTCACACTTTTTTGGCCATGTGCGTCCCATGACGCAAGTTTTTTCGGCAGAAGCTGATTTGGCCAAAAAGTGCCAAAAACAGCATTTTCGTCGCGAAATTTTTAAAAAATTTTCCAAATTGTGTCAAAACCATCAAACCTGTAAAATTTTCCCATGTGTCTAACGTTTCAAGCTTGATCTATATACAACTACAGTTGGTTTAAAAGACAGTTTACAACTTATTATGATTAGTTAGGATTAAGATTATGATTAGAAAAAATTGTGTCGAAGCATGCCAC
The DNA here is from genome assembly GCA_030248245.1 of Trissonchulus sp. WLG1_4. NCBI lineage: Eukaryota > Metazoa > Nematoda > Enoplea > Enoplida > Ironidae > Trissonchulus > Trissonchulus sp. WLG1_4. The sequence goes on from JASANF010019425.1 coordinate 24,931, forward strand.
ACCCAGCAAGTTTCATAGCCTGCTAGAATACAAAACTCTGCTTAGCTTCTCAGCAAAATACCGACATTGATGTGCTATTTAAGTCCCTATTTGATACCGCACTGCACAGCAGTGGCGTAGCCAGAAAAAAATTCGGGTGGGGGGGGAGGGAATGATTTTTAGATTTTTTGAAACGTGATAAAATGAACTTCAAAAGTGGTAGTTGCGTTATCGAGGTTTTTATGATTTCTATATTGTAAACTTTGCGCCATCAGAACGCAAGTTATAAGGTACACCTGAGCATGAATTTTTTGGCACAGTACTGTGAAGGTCAAACCAGGCGTGTCTCTCACTTTTTCGAAATTTCACCTGGACATTTTTAGAGGGCTTTAATTATAAGAAAATATGTTAACTTTTTGGTGCGTTTGCTTTTGAAGTGAAAAATGAGAAAAGTGCATTTTAACCCATTACAAAAAATCTAAAACTGCTTAAAGGTAGAGATTTTTTCAGAACATTTTATTAAGGCCTCAAAATGGTAACTGAGGACGGCCAGTGCCATAATAGTTATTTTAACCTAAAACACGGGCGTAGATAGCATTAAAACCCCTCTGCGCACTTTTTTTCAAAATGACGCAAAAAAATTTGGGCATGTGCGTCAGACGACGCAAAATTTTTGACGTAAAACACACTGAATTAACCTG
>JASANF010019426.1:0-13281 GCA_030248245.1 Trissonchulus sp. WLG1_4
CTAGTTGTTTGTGAGTAGCACAAGTTAGCTAGCAGCTACTAGTACGCTGATTAGTAATTGGATTGACTAATGATTCATCGAAGAAATCAATGACACTTGAAATCTCATGATTTGCTATTTGTTCATATCTCTAGCAAATCAAACAGTATAGATCGCTACCCGCACAGTGTTACACACCAAAAGTTTAACCTGTTAAGTAGTATTTGTATGACTCTAAAGCCTAAGTGACTCTAAATCCTTGTCCGGGTCCGGTCCTTGTCGGTTTGTCCCTAAGCCATTCTACGAAAACTTCAGCTCCTAAATAGGGATTTTTCGCACGAACAAAGTCAAGTCCAAGTTTTTGCAAAAAAATAGCTGAAACGGTTTTGCAAATTTTACACAGCAGCTGACCAAAGTATGTCATTGACCCAATGTCTTGAAGTATGAACCGGGCTTATGGCAAGTACGATCCCGAAAGCAAGCCCGTGACAGGAGAGCACAGAGAGCCAAGAGCATGACCAATTCGGTATCTCTTCGGCTCGGTTTACACACTGAGATTAAAAGAGTTAGATTTAAGCAGATAACAGATTAAGCAGATTAGATTAAAGGCGATCACAACTGCAGCCAGAAACAGCTTAATTTATTCAACTTCCGGTCCTCGGCACAGCATTACTACAGCACAAGCTGATCTAAGCTGGTAATATGAGATAAAAAATTTAAGATTACTTATCGATTCAAAAAAACCAAATGAAGCCCTATAAAGTATATAAAACGATGCATATATACCTAATTTACCATAGCACGATAGACACCCCATAGGCAAGTTAGGGTATATAATAAAATCACAGCTATATATAATGATGCAGATAAAAATTTCTAGAACCGAAATCACTCTAATTACCACATGAAAACACATTACACAATTTCTGAACCCACCTTATGCTTTCAAGAAGCCTCAGAATTTCTTGCGCCAAGAGTACCTAATGACGAACACACGAAAATAGTTTGCTCACAAAACCTGTTCAACTGGGCAGGTATAATCGTAGCGACTATATCCATAACTCTAATAGCTCGGGCATAAAAGCACACGTCTCACACGTAGCCGACACAAACTATAGACCTAATAGTGTCTCTAGAATGTCTTGAAAAGTGAAAGCATGCAAACCATTAGAGAATACACAGTCCTCTAAGCACCCGACTTATACATTATCCAGTTGACGTCATAGGGTAAAAATTATGACATATATACTGATGTTGACAAGATGTGATGGATTTAGATGATTAGATTCACAGATATACATGCGGGGACATGGGGGGAGGTTCGAGCCTCCCCCACCAGATTTGAGATTACGGGACAAGCACCACTAGGATTCGACCCATTGGGACAAGACCCTCCTCGGTGATTTCACAAAGGTGCCCTGAAGGGCTGGAAATAAAAACTTTAATCAGATGACTGTAAGATTGTTCAAATTTGAGCAAGAAACGAAAAAACTGCGAAAATTACAAAAAATTTTATCGTTTTAGGCACAAATTGGAACGTACTACATTTTGAGTGCGCAAGTGCACCGAAAGTCGGGACAAGACCCCCACTTCAAAAATTTCAAATAAACCGGGCGAGCCCCCTCCCAGACTGAGGAACCATGTACATGTATGATTAGATTTAAACTTATTAGGTAAAAGCCATAGTCAAAATTGGGCTGCATATTATAGAATTCATGTACATAAGTAGTAAGTACATATCGTTGCATCTGTATTTTGTCAATCTGGGTGTCTGAATTCCAAAGAAGCGCCACTAGAAAAGTTTGAAAGAGTTTATAGTCTCTCCAGAAGTTTCCCCAGTAGCTTTTATCTAGTAGCATTGGTACTCCTGATTACACTAAACGCTAATACTATCAACTCGCCACTAAAAAACATGACCAACTACTACAACTAAAACACAGTCGCGTTACTGAAGAAATACCACCACCAACCAACACAGTTTCATGTACCCACAACAAATCAGACCACTCATATTACAGATCAATAACTAATCACTCATTAGCAGCCATCGATTGATCAGCCAATCAGCTATATATTCTCAATCTCATAAATTTGCCTCAACAAAAAACACATATCGCCACAACAAAAAACACCTTTCGCCTCAACAAAAAACACCTATCGCTACAAAAAAACACCTTTCGCCACAAACCAAAAACACCTCTCGTCTCAACAAAAAACACCCTTCGCCTCAACAAAAAACACCTATCCCCGCCACAAAAAAACCCTATCGCCGCCACAAAAAACACCATGACATCGATCCGACGAATGGGCCAAAGGGTGGGCGAGCGAATTGGCGTGGTCACCCGGACAGGCATGGACGCCGATCTGGAGCAAGCGTTGCGGCAGGCCGATCTGCTGAACGAGTGTTGCGAGAAGATGATCGTCAAACTCAAGGCGCATCGACCGCGGGGTTTGTCCAACTACGAGGGTCTGGGCGCCCTGCTGCAGACCTATGCGGCCAAATTCTCGCAGTCGCCAAAGTTCGCCGAAATCCTCAACAAAGCCATGCAGCTTGAAAACCATCTGGCAGTCCAGGAACGCGACTACACTGACCAGGTCGAACGGGAGATCATAAAGGAACTGAGAAGGTAGATAATCCGTCCAGAGTAAAAATGCCAATAGGGGGAAGGGGGGTTGGGGGGAGGGGTGTCGCCCTCACTCAGACAGCAGGCAACCCCCCCATCCCGTCCGCTAGCCGAAAACGTGCACTAGGTCCCCCCCCCCTAGCCAATTACCCCCGTGCATCTCTCAGCACCATTATCGATGGGAAGTTTCCTGCAGAATATTTAGACTGTCTTCCCAGTGTAAAATGCTTCGAACCACTTTAAAATGCATCCCCCTACTTTAGAAATCCTCCCCCACTTCAAGATGCACCCATAATTTAAATGTCTGCTCACACTTGGTGAATGTCTTTACCAATAGCTCCCCTACTTTAGCATGCATCCCCCCACTTAAAGATGCCCTCCCATCATATTGGAATACATCCCATTATAGATGTCACGGGGTCAAATTTTTGGGGGGCCCATCCGGCCAAATTTTGGGGACCCTCTCCGCCCTAATCAACCAAAAATACCCTAAATTTTGAAAAAAATTCGCAAAAAAGGGCCACTATTTCTAAATTATGCCCGCCCCCCGGCTCCTCGATTTTCGGGGGGTACCCCCATCCCCCCCTCATACATGTATGCACCCCACCCCCGCCAACTTGAGGTGTCGGTCCCACACTTTTTCACCAAGCGGGGGTCCCACCAAGGGGGCTGAAATATCCATATTTTTGTACTGTTGCATGTAATGACGCACGGACGGGTATTGGGGGGGGGGGGTGGGTTGAAACTCCACAACCCTACAAAGTACAAACCACACCAAAGTACATAACAAACTACAATATTTCAGCTGGCAATTGGAAGAGTACAAAAGTCTGCAAATACAGCGCAAAGAATTGGAGAAAAGCAGACTCGATATGGATATGATCGAGAATCGATTGCGCAGAGGCAGACCACAGCACCAAGAGCAGCACAATCTGCAGACAAAGGCCCGGCGGGCGCACCAGAGCTACACAGCACAGGAGCACAAACTGAGGGAACTGTTGGAACGGGTGCCCGAGTGGGAGGATACCATTGCGGCACTTGTTCTAGACTATAATCGACTGCAACGCGACCATTTTCAGCGAGCAGCCGACATTATGGCCGACATTAACGGCAGCCATAGCGAGCAGGGCAGCCAGGACGAATTATAAACGGATTAATAACAGATTAATAACGAATTATGTGGATAATAGTATACCCTATATATCAAACGTCTAACCACAAAATGTTGAACACTTGAGAGAAGACAGGTGACGTGATTTTACCAGCTACTCACTCGCTGTATATATACTCTTCATAGTTGAAATGTGTTCCTTTTTGTAATGACATCACATACATATATATTTTGTTTTGTTTTGCATTTTTGTTCAACATTTTTGGTGGAGAAACTTTTCCGCCGATTTTCGCTTTGTGAGCTACAATTTCCCCTTCGTGAGCCACCGATTCTGCCGTCGTAAGCATGTGGGAGGTGAGGAATGAGGATGCCTTCTGGGGGGGGGGGGGGGTGAAACCCCTGACCCCCACGCGCATTTATGACTACAACTACTTTTAGACACATATAAAAAAACAAAACAAACGTAAAAAATGAATTCGCACTAAACTACCTAAGCTCCATCCACCCACCCACCACTCTTCGAAGTGAACTTAGCAACAGTCTAACTTATGTCATCACAAGTGGCAAATATGTATATATACTAGAAGTATATACTGCGGAAATGACTTCAGCCGAGTCCACAAGAAACTACAATTAAAAATAGATAAGTCCCTTTCTTAGCAGCTGAAGCAGTTTTGACTTGGGCTAGAGCATGGCAAACAAAGACAGAGCGGATAGAATATCAGTCGGTCTTGATAAGGCAAAATACTCTAATCCAGTCGCAAGTAAAAACACTCGGGGAACTATTCAAAATTAGATTTAAGGGTTTAGATTCAAATTTTTGGCTTAAAACTGAAGACAGACTGACTGATGTTCCAAGCTAAAAATTTATTTTCATCTAATCCGTTTAATCTACTGCCGGATTGGCCGCATGTCTATGTAAATAAATATTATCTCGCGGTAAATAATAAAAACTACGCGGTCCGTGCAAAACAAACAAATAAAAATAATATATAAATCGTATATATATATATATATATATACATTTTGAAACAACATGTATATAACAATGTAACAAAATATTTCAGGCTTATATTCCTTGAATTAAAATACAAACAAATAAAAACTTATAAAAATCAACAAAAAATACTTATTGGACCCAGCACATTGAACAGCATACATTAGAAATATTGTGCGATACCAGATTCACAACCCAACTGAAAACATCAACAGAGACAAAAAACAAGGCGGCATAGCTGAATAGATAAAAAATGAGATTAGCATAAATAATACAAATACAAACCTACAAGATGGGCAGAAGAAAAACAGAAAAACAGTTCAATAAATTAAGGCCACGTTGGCGCAGTTGTGACTAAACTTAGCGCAGATTGGCGTTCGAAGTTCGGCCAGTATTTCACAATAGCTAACTGAGAATGGTTCTTGTCTCTGTCTCTAAAGACAATTAGTATGAACCGGGCTTAAGAATCATTGCTGCTTACGGAGATGGACACAGACAACTGTGACAGACAATTATAACGGACAAGCATAAACTAGGCATAAAACCCCAGGAGAATAACGTACGAAATAAACTCAATTCCAATACCTTTATTAACTACCCGTCTAGACTGGGTCTAGCAAACGACGTGATATCTTTTCTATCACACATCATGTTTTGATCACAAGGCACTGACATAAGGCTGTAAGTATGAATCGACTCAAAAGCCAAAAAAGGGAATTCTTAAAGTGGGTGATCGGAAGATCCTTTGCACCTGTTGTTTGGATGACAGTTGTTGTGACGGTTGCACATTTTCAGGTTTACCTTATTTGCGCTTAGATTTGGCTTCAGGCTTCCCGCTTAGGCGGCATATTTTTCTTCGTCTCTGAGTACCACTTTTAAATCAAAAAAAGCGACTAAATCCTACTTGTTTTCTGGACGCAGTGGCATTTCCCTGACGAAAGCATCTGAGCGAAGGCACGGCGGGGTCGGGCGGCAGGGGCTCCAGATCAAGATCCAGTTTGGTAGAGTTTAGAAACAGATCGATTATCTGAAACTACTTAACAGTTAAGTATACTTAATAATCAATCATTATTACTTAAGGTGGTAGTAACGTTTTCGACAGTTTTGCTGAAGTAACATTTGACAACTTACGATTAATTTTCAATCAATAATTTATAGTACGCATATTAATTTAGGAAACTATAAATTATTATGAGATAAATGCTTGCTAAAATAGCTTGAAACAATCATTTTTAATTTTCACAGAAAATATCTTTCAGCCAGTTACGACAATTTTTCGTAAAGTTTATGTTTAGCTAAGCCAAAGTAGTAGCTAGTCAAAAAGGCCGTTTATTGAAAAAAGAAAAAAATGACACACGGGCATGTCAAAAACCTTCAATTTAGATGCCAAAACTTATCCTTCCGCTTTTCACTTGTTGAGATTACGTCACATTTATGTAACATTTCTTTTTGAACTAAAGTGCATTACACAAAAGTCCGCAAAACTTGACAACTACTAGAAGGATTTTGTTCAAAATTTTGGATAAATTGGCACACATATGTGTCTATTTTACGCTAAAATTTCAAAAATTTTGTTGGCTTAAATTTTGCGTTACATCAATTTCATTCACAAAAACCTGTAAAAATGTACTTCCGTGGACTAAATCTCAAGTCTCAATGTTGCAATCTTTTCATGCGTTATTTTACATGTTACTTAGACAATTTCTGATGTGTCAGTTTTTTTATTTGTATTAATTTAGCCAATTTCGTGAAAAAATTAGATTCAAAAATTTGTATATTTTTCAAAATTCGAAAAAATTCAAAATTGAAGGTCCGTAACTTATTTTCTACATCATATAAATGCACCAAACTTAGCATTAACATTCACCCTGTCATTGGCTATGTTGGTGTAAAGAATGAAATTATTTGGAATTACACTGTCAATTTTACAAGCAAAACATGAAAAATGCAAAAATTCACGAAATTTGACTACTTTAACAGTGTCTGCAGACTAGCTTGTTACAGATTTAAGCTAGATAATGTGTATAAGTGTAGTTTCAGTCAAGTACTTTAACGTGAAAAAGACAGCTATTAAATTAATTGAGTCAGTCAAAAGTTATAGCACGTTATAAAAACTGTCGAAAACGTAACTACCACCTTAAGTAGAATATTAAGCACAGACCATTTAGTTAAAGTATACTTAATGAAGCCACTTGACACTTGAGTATACTTAATTATTAATTACTTAAGCAGAATATTAAGCACAAAACTTTTAGATAAAGTAGTACTTAATAAAACTACTTAACACTTAAGTATACTTTACGATTTAGATAAAGTAGTACTTAATGAAGCTAAGGCCCAAAAGCGGACCCTTTACCAGTTTCTTACGTGTCCTCAAGAGCACACTGACATGGACAAATTTTGGTCAGCTGCTGTAAACAATTAGCGGAATCTTTTTGGCTATTTTTTCAAGCATTATAGACTTATTTATGCAAAAAATGACACATTCGACCCGGCAGTTTTATTGCAATGAGAAAACGACAGGGACAAGGACAAGGACGAGCATGAACCGGGCAATTGAATGGTTCTACCGCAAACTTAATCAGTCAGCGCAATGAAAACCAAACCAAAGTCTGGCCAGAAATATTGCTGAACCCTGAGACAAAACAGGTGGCGTGATTTTTGTGACTACTCGCTGTACTCTTGATGCCTGCAATTTGTTCTTTTCGTAATGCAATCGCACATGTTTCTTTTCGTCTCAGGCCAGGGTCCAGCAGGTTTTGGTCAGACTACAGTAAAACCAGGGCCTATTCCTTTACCAGATTAAAGGGTTAATTTTAATCGGACTAAACAGTTTAAAAATTAAGCTTTTAGAATGCCATTCCAAAACCTCCGGATTAAACGGAGTTAACTTTTGACACGCAAGCTTTTAAATCTAACGTTAAGCGTGCATGATAAGTCCGTTTAGTCCAGTGGTAGTTTTGGAATGGGGTCAGACTAAAATTAAACCGCTGACTTATTTTAACTCGTTTAGTACGTTTAACCCGATTTGCGATTCCGAAAATAAGTCCAGTCCGTTTAATCCGGCAAAGGAAATGAATAGGCACCAAGAGTACATAATAGCCCTATTATTATGTATATACTCTTGGTGAAACTCATACGAACCTGATCAGAGTAGACCAAGTGTGGAGAGTAGACGGCTAGCTCTCGGCTCATTTGGCCCAGTTTGGCAGGAGTAAAGGCCAGCAGCAGGAGCACACTGTAGCCTCGTTCCGACGTCAGTTGGCTCATGGTTTGCTCCAAGTCCTCGTACTGACACAGAGTCTAAACTGACGGAAAGAGTATAGACGGTTTGCCATGATGCTCAAGATATAACCGTCAATTTATACCCGTAAATCACTGTGGTATATTACTATCATAGACGTTAGAAAGGACAAAACATAGAAGGACAGACCTCATCTTGCTCTTGTTCTAAGTATTAAGACCACTGTTTTTTCACCTCAGGTCAGTTTCATCCCCACAATCTCAATATTCCAGCCAACATCGCATTTCACCCCAAGCCCCCACCTCTTTCTAACATGACTTTATCACACTTCCCAAACCCCCTCACAACATTGAAAATGAAAACGTCTTTTCACATCCATCCATACCTTACGAAGTCAATTCGGTGGAGTTAAAGTCTAACAAAAATAGAAGCGCCGCTTACTCACTTTAGTGGTATGACTTCTGCGACTACACTTGATGTACTCTTGATAATCAAAACCTATTCCATTGGTAACGAATTCACATGTTTCGTTTTCTCAAGTAGTGCAACTATTTTTTGTAAGACTTAAGTATCAAGCTCGACCACCTACATATCCCAAAAATGCCTACACACTACACATCCGCAAGTAGGTAACGATCGCCAAACATTTTTGCCAAAAATAACAGCAGACGATACTTATTAGGTTATACTATCCTGAATACTAAATCTCTGAAGAGTGCTGGTGTAGGAAGCACCTCCTAAGTCCTCTAAACCTGAAAATCCTTGTAATGGACCGTGCATAATATTGCAAAATGACCTTACCACAAGGCTCGATTCATACTTACAGCCGTATGGCCGTTCGACCGGCAAAATTACGAAATAATCACGCCACAAATTGATCTTGGACACTATCAGTGGCGTGATTATTAGTTCGTAATTTTGCCGGATGAACGGACATACGTCTGTAAGTATAAATCGTCCTTATTGTTATGCAACTTACATGCAGTTTCAAAGGCACCGAGGCGAGACAAACGGACAGATCCTTGTTTCCGATCTCTTTCATATCTTTCAGGATAATGTCCTCACAGGAGAGTCCTGCAAACCAACAGTGGACAATAAACACCACCCCCCCGGCCGACGGGGAAGGCGTTATTCACCAATCCCTATTCAGCTTTTTCATAAAAACATTAACTAACCAGCTAGCAATTACTGGTTAGCGACGTTTAAAAGCCCGAGTCTGGCTTGTCCATAAGGACACTGGGACAGGGACAAGAACAAATTTTGGTCAGCTGCTGTAAAGAATTGACACAAGCGTTTCAGCTGATTTTCGGCAAACAATCTGCAAGTTACCCCAAATTTATCCATGCAAAAAGTTGGCATATTTGGCCAGGCAGTTTTCATGGAATCGCATACGGACAAAACGATAGGGACAAGGACAAGGACGGGTATGAAACGGGCTATACTCGTCCTTGTCCTTGTTTCCGTGGTTTTGACCTTAAACAATTGCAGAAAAACAACCCGGCCAAAAATCCGGTAGTTTTTTGTAGAAATCAAACTGAGTTCAAGTCCAACTTTAAAGAGAGTAGAAAAACAGCCGAACTAATTTTGTCCTTCACATTCAGCAACTACCAAAACTTTTCCTTGTCCCTATGTCCTTGAGAACAAGCATGAACCGACCGGGCTGTCAGTCAATAAGCACTGTATCTCATTTACTTTTTTAATTCTCACTTTTTTACTATTTTGCTGTTTCTACCTACCTATAGATTTCTAAATACAGCTAAAAACTTATATGACTAATCTCAAACGTCTAACGGAATGTGATTATCAACGCAAAACACAGTAATGTAATTAAAAAAACATCATTGCCACATAAATACACAATATCCAACAACTAAATATCAACCAAAAAAACACAAATATGACATCGTAAACAGCCGACCTTCCAAATCGAATTTAGCATTTTGAATGGCTTCGAAAACTTCCATCCGACTCTCAGTGGACTCCCCCACAATGTCCTCCAGTCTGGTTACCATGGCAACGTCCTTCGCCGTGGTACGTCCTGATTTATCGCTCAGACAACCCGTGTCTGTCAGAATTACACCTAAATAAAAAAAACTATGGCTGTAAATTCTGAGACAAGCCTTTCAGTGTTGCTTGCAGAAGCATGAATTCTAGAGAGTCCTAAACATACATGGGCGCGGGGGGAGGTTCACCCCTCCCCAGAAGGCAACTTCTACCCCCAAACAGGTGCTCCCCCCCCCCCTACCTCAGAATGTAATGAACGTAGATAAATTAGCGGCTCACGAAGCGAAACTGGTGGCTCACGCCGCAAAAATGTCTGAATAAGTTGCTCCGCACCCCACCCCCCCCCCCCAGAATTCGCTATCTGTCCACGTATGGTCCTAACTCCTAAATATAAGTTCAGGCTTAGTTTGGGCTCAGACATCGGTTTCAAAGTTTCGAATTCGTATGATCATGTATATAATACTTGCTCCGCCCAAGATGGCATTGAAAAGCGCGTTGTTCAGAGCAGAAGGGGGGGGGGCAAGAATGTAACGGTAACCCCGCCCATAAAACCAGAACCGAAAACCTACACACTTCATACTTGCAGCCGTATGTCTGTTTAGTCACCAAACCAGCTCACTAGAAAAAACAATGCCCAATAAAACAATTTATTAATTTGAGCCAAAACACGTGAACCACTGACCGCGCAACAAATGAGCAACTTGTGGCGTGACTAGAGATGGCTGTAGACTGAGAATTTGCTCGGCGATCAGCGTGCAACACGACCCTACCGGCTCGATCACCACTGAGCAACTGAAACACACAATTAATACTTAATACTCAATACTTAGATCAGATAAATACTATTATTAATACAAATAATAAACACTTAAAACAGCTGCAAACTTATGTATACGAAAATTAAATCAGCTGTATAAGCCCCCCCCCCCCCCCCGCCAGTGTCGTGACTCGCCTAATCAAATTTGAATCGAGTATTAATATAGCTCACAAAACCAAATAAAGCAAAAAGGTTGCTTCTGTTGCTCCGCCCCCCTTCAATTATCTTAAGCCCTACTTTTCCTCCTGAAACACGCCACTGGGGGCATGGTGGTCGATCAAATGGAGCACGTGGGGGGCCAGCGGGGCGTCGTGGGGGGCCAGGGCGTTGTGATCGACGAGGATTACCTCCAGAGCCTCGCTGGCAATCGTCTGCGACAAGTCAGGCAGCTGAAAAACAAAAAAGCAAGGTTATGATTTGTTCACACTAGGTCGGGTACTCGGGTATCTTAAAATGGGTGATCAGAGAAGAAACAGAAGATGCCTAAGCCCTAAGCCTAAACCCCGGTTCATACTCGTCCTTATGCTTGTCCCTATAAATTTGTCCTTGAGCAGTTTCAAGAAAACACTGCCAAATGAGCCAATTTTTAGCACGAGAGAAGCCTAGGGTCAATCCTGGTTCGTATGCAAAAAAATTAGATGAAACAATTCAATCAAAATTGCAAAATAGCTGACAGAATATTGTCCTTGGCCCTTACCCTATGTTCTTAAGGACAAATATGAACCGGGCTTAAGCCTAAAGCCCGGTTCATATAATATACTTATCCTTAAGGACATAAGGACAGAGACAAGGACAAATTTTAACTGATTGTTGTGGAAAATGGACAGTCATTTTGTCAAATTTTTCGCCAACGAACTAGACTTTACCCGAACTTTGTTCACACAAAAAACTGCTACAATTGGTAGGCAACTTGTGTAAAAATTGAATGTCGACACGTTACCTACGTGTAGTTCGCAAGCGATATCACGCTCGTTTTACTGATCTTTTATATCCCTTTTGTGTGATGTCTGGCTTTCAAAATGGCGATTGTTCCAAGATATTTGTCAATATCGGTAGTCTTGGGTCAGGAAGTATCGGTAGTCAGGTCAGGACTATTTGGTACCATACAGCATTGTACTAGTTGCTCAGTGAACATAAAATTTGAAAACAAAAAGCTTTCTTTTTGCAAACTATATATGAGCAAAACTGCTTTGGCGACACTACCACCTTACTTAATCTAATCCAGCTAATCCACTGAGAGGTTATCAAACATAAGCCAGTTAACACAATCCCGTTAATCCATCCAAATTTACGCCAAAGATCACCTGATCTCTGAATATCAAAATATCTTGTGCAGTGTCCTTCAGTGGGGGAACCAGGCGGGAGAGCCAATAGCGCACCTCCGTTCGCCGAGGCCACTCGCTCTGGGATATGTTCAGCACAGGGACGTAGACAGACACTGGATTGAACTGAAACATCACATACATACTTGTAACGGGGTCAAAATTTTAGGGGGGGGGGCTCTCTGGCAAAGTTTTGTAGACCCTCACCCACTGATCTGCCAAAAGGACCCTAATTTTGCAAAATTTTGGTAAAATTTGCCAAAAAATGTGCCATTTTTACTAAATTTTGCCCAAATTTTCGAGACCTTTCGCCAAAAAACAATCGAAAAATGGCAAATATTTTTTGGCTGTCATCGAAAAAAATCGAGAACGATCCACATAACCTCTCCACACTGGATATCGCACAACTTCTATCCCCAAATATTGCTCCTGTGCATCTCTGTCATACACACCCACACACAGATACGTCACCCACCAAATATACATATACGCACATTACACATATACGTATATACACGCTCATATTATAGTCCCAATGTCTCTATCTATCTATCTATCCATAATTGTGCGCCTAGTTTCCCCTAATCAGGCAGGCTGATCAGGCCAGCAATGAACTTTTAACGCTTCCCCGGAGAGTTGAGAAAACTTTTTTGACAACAATCTTTCAGGGCAGCCCAGGCAATCAAGCTCAGCTTAGCTGGCCCCGTGTTCTTAATCGCCCGACCGGCCAAGCCAGAGCTACAAACCGCTGCTCAGTCACAAAACAGCAGCCGGTGTCACAGCTGCAGCCAAAGGTCACTGATCTTTGATGATAAATTAATTATATACGTATATACATTAGCTGCATCATTAAAGTAGATAGCATGTTACGTATACAAAACTTATGTTATATAAAGCCACTTGAGCTACGTAAATGTGATTCTGGCTGATCCAGCCAAATTAGCGTGCCGGCCACTACGCCAACTGGTTTGTTTGTTGCTTCAGCTATTGCAACTAATCTTATTCATATATTACACGCCAGTCAGCTGGCATATTTTTAGGCAAAATTTTATGGAGGGGGCGCAATGGGGGGCGCACCAAATTCACGATAAAACACTATTTTGACACGAAAAGTTGGTTATTATATTATACGTTAAATTTTACGATTTCATACGTTATTATAGCTACACTAATACTAAATTTA
>JASANF010019428.1:0-14298 GCA_030248245.1 Trissonchulus sp. WLG1_4
CGTGAAACCGTTTACACGCTAAGTATTAGTGTAACCGTTTACACGGATACTAACCGTGTAACCGGTTACACGGTTACACGTTAGCAACCGCGTAAACGGCTACATAGTTACTAAACGGTTACACGGTTACTAAACGGTTGCATAATTATCAAACGGTTTCTTGGTTCCTATTCACAGCAGTTTGCAAAGGTCTTTGGATCACCCACTATAAGAACTAGCGGAGTAGTAATAGGCTACAAATTCAGAGATAAAGAAACGGCAATGGAAATGCAGAAGCACTGGGTGAACTGAAACACTGTAGACACGGAATTGAGCGCAACCGACCAATTATCGAGTTAGAAGCGCACATCGAAACTTTATAACTCTATAACACAGACTAAACAAATGTTAGATAATTTGCTCGAGCGATTTAGTTTAAGCCCTAAAATTGTCCTTTAAGCAAAAGTCACGTAATCAACCGTGGTTACTTAATGGCTGTCGCATGTGCTTAATGGCTGTCGCAAGGAACCGTGTCAAAAATATTTATACGTTTAACCGTATATACAATTTTCATTTCGTATTTTCAAATCGCATTGTCACTTTTTCTATGTTGTCCGTAAAGTGTGTAGGGCAATATGCTGTAAGTATCACGTTACTATGCTAGTGCTAGTGCCTGCATTTGTGTTTTGTCACATCACATACGCCTGGCGCAACATGAAGCTAGAAAGCCTAGGCCTAACCACTTGTGAGCTATGTATACGTGAATCAATGAGTAAGCCTATTTTAAACCTGAAAAAATTCGTATATACGATTTAAAAATCGTATATACGAATTCAATTTATACACTTGAAAACGTATTAAAATTTGGCGTATATACGAAATATTTTTGACACGGTTCCTAATTTTCCCCACGTGGGGCGCCCCATTAGGTGTCATGCCCTTACGATGCAACAGGGTGCCACATGACGCCCCATGTTATGAAACTGATCTTCAAAATGTTTCTCAGGAATCGCATATCTTTGCATTTAATTTTAATCCTACTGAGTACTGTCGCACAACAACAGACGTACATGGGAGGGTCTGAGGGAGGTAAGCCGCCCCCAGGTTTTAGAGTTAGGGACAAGCCCCTCCCTCCTTGCTGCTAAAAACAAAGTGCCCAAAAAGCTCAAAATTTGCCCCAAATCGCTGTAAAATACTACCCAGTACCTATTTTAGTTTTGATTATTTCCCATTTTTAGGCAAAAATTTGGACATTTTGTGTTGTTAGTTTAAGTCCCCGAAACGGCGGAACAAATACAAGCCTTTCTAAAATTTAGAAAAATTCGGGACAAGACAAGCCCTCTTCCCTATTTAGCCCTACCTTTACCTATTGTTAATTGCGACGCCAGCAGTCAACTTTGTGTTCATCTGATAGCGCGAATTTTGTAGTTTAATACTAACTAGCCTTCAAAGAGTCAAGCGCACGGTTGCTCAACATATCCAATGCACAAAAATTAGTTTGAAATAGCTAGATAGATGATTCCTTTGTGAAATTTGTAAGGGGGGTTGATTTGTTAGGGGGGATGATTTGCCCCGTGACTGTTCCACTGGTTAAAGTTATGTTTGGGGTATTTTATCCGGGGGGATAATTTGCCCTGGGTATTTTATCCGGGGGGATGATTTGCCCCGGGGTATTTCATCGAACCGGATGATTTTCTAAGGGGGTTGATTTACCCCGTGACTGCGTCTCACTCTCTATAAAAGAAAAGTGAGCCGTTCTCCAGCCTGCCTGTGTTCTAGCACAGGCAGATGCGCTCGTCGTTTTCAGGCCACATGTTGACGTTTTGTTCAAGATGTGGCTGGTGAATCAGAAACGAGCTTCGATGTGGTGAGAAAACGGGCTGGAAGGAGAGTGTCTCACTCTTCTTAAATAAAGAATGGGGCGCTATTATGTCCTCTTGGTATCAGCATATTTAGCCTTCCTGCTAGTGAAAATCAAAGAAGTTCAGTTATCAGTTAATATCAGTTAGCCGAAACTAACTACTTTAATATTAATTTTACAGCACTAATTTGTCAAAAAACCTGACAATGCCTGAAACCGGTTGCATTTTGATTTTATTATGCGGGTTTGGCTGGACTGGTTAAAGTGGTAGCTTCGAATTAGAAGCAGATGTTGATGCGCTGTTACTCGATTGTTTTAGAAGCAAATTATATGTATTTTTTGGCATTTTCAAACCAATAAGTGGGTCATAAGTACATGTATTTGTTTTTGAGAACTTAATACACATGAAGAACTACTTGAAATGGTTGTGTTTATAATAATAATAAAGTGTCTTGATGAATATTAAAAAGTAGAAGTGGAAATTAAAGTACATATAGTGTGAAGTAAGATTAGAGAGTGCTTAACCCTTTACTGCATGGGAACCCGCCAGGAGCGAAAAGAGGTAAATTTAGATTTTTGACCAACAAAAAACAAAGAGGAAGCACACAAAAAGGAAAGGAAAAGCAAAAAACACAAAAAAAAAAAAAAATTTTAGAAAAAAAAAAAAAACAAAGAAAACAAAATAAAGGAAAAAAAAAAAAAAAAAACAAAAAAAAACAAAAAAAAAAAAAAACAAAAAAAAAAAAAAAAAATAAAGATGTGCGATAGCTCATCATCGGCCCAGTAGCTCAACGGTACAGCGCTGGTCTGCAAGTCCAGAGATTTGTGGTTCGAATCCCCCCTGCGTTATTTTGATGATGATGCTGTCTTTTTTCGGTAAGAATCCCCATCTGTTTCTTGACAATAGTATTAGAGTTTGACGTACATACATAGCAAGACAATTAGACGTATTAATAGAATTAGAAGTTCAAGTAGGGTTTGAAAAAAAGTAGAATTAAAACTTTCAGAAGTCTATGCACTCTAGGCGAATTCAGAGGCTAAATATTACTATATACAGTCCTCAGAGTTGGATACGGGGCGGGGTGCCCCGCGGGGCGGGGCGGGGCGGAGCGGGGCGGAGGTCTTTCCCCGCGAGGATTTACGATTTTTTACTGTACCGACTTAATTTTTGAATTTATCGTGTTTTTGTGCTACTCAAGCAGCAAAAAATTTAAACTATATTTTGACCGTTTTTAAGGTCCTATATGTCAGTTTAGATGGCAAAATTGTGAATACGTTTATGCTTGACCAGGGGTGGACGCGAGTCGTGGGTACCCGCGGGTTGGGTTGGGTTGGGTCGGAAAATTTGAGCCGTGGGTTGACCCGCGGGTACCCACTTCAGGCTGCGCGGGTCGAAAAAAATTTTTTCCGACCCGCGAAAACTGGAACCTGATGAAATTGTCGACAAGGGTCCCCCCTTGGTTTTTATAGCCCGGCCAAACAAATTTCTGATACGTCTGCAATTGACAAAATTTTGTCTAAAAATCAAGAAATTCTGAAAATTTTTTCTGGGGGCTACCGCCCCCAGGCCCCTGCAAACTCTGTGGCTTACTATTCCTTGTTATTAACTTTCATGAAAGCCTTTATATACATGTCTACTAGAGTACATTATGCTGTGTTTACTTGTGTAATATACTGTCTGATATGAAGTTCCCACCTTTTGTTTTCAATTTACCTGTCGGAAAATTTATTTGATTACGTCACCAGTTGACCAAATTCAACTCCAATTCAATTCAAATCCAGTTGTCCGAAAATTCAAAAAAACATTCATTTTTTCTGACGGCTGCCGCCCCTAGACCAGCGCAACAGTTAGTTTATTTAATTTAAATGACCAAATTTACATTTTGTTATGTAAGCCACTTCGCTAATAAGTGTAAAAATAATAGGATTCTGGGGGCTGAAGCCCTCAGACCCCTAACTACACGCCCCTGTATAATGTACGTTATGGTTATAGAGTGGTGGGTCAAAGTGGGTCGCGGGTCGGGTTTTACGGCGCGGGTTGGGTCGCGGGTTACCCACGAGTGTCGAGCCGCGGGTTGGGTTGGGTCGCGGGTCGAAAATTTCGACCCGCGTCCACCCCTGTGCTTGACATTCGTTAATAAAGGCTTGAATATTTAATGGTGAGGTCTAAGAAGTTGTCATATAGGCTTATAGACCTATATAGACCTCCCCCCAGTGTTTTTTTGGGAAAAATACGGGACAAATGCTCAAGATTTTGAAATTTTGCTCACCAAAATTGAAATTTGCTCAAATTCTGCTCACTGCTCTGAAGGGACCCTCCTTTGGTTTTTTATGGTCGGCTGAAAAAAATTTCCGATAGGTCTCCAATTGACAAAATTTGGCCTAAAAATTACAATTTTCTCCAATTTGTTTTCTGGGGGCTGCCGCCCCACACCCCTGCAACTCTTCCTTTTTATTAATTAACTTTCATCAACGTCTATATATACATGTCTACAAGAGTACATTATGCTGCAATTGCTTGTGTAATACACTGTCCGGATGCACATAGGGGGAAGGTTAGGGGGGGTATCCACCCCCCCTGGGGGGGGGGGTCGGGAATCTCGGGACCCCCCTCAGACATCCGGAACCCCCCCTCAACCCCCCACCCCCCCTCTGATGGCCAAGAAAGTGCCCCAAAAATGCGTGAAAAATTGAAAAAATCTGAAAAATTTTCGCCTGCGGCCAAAAAAGTACCCCAAAAATGAGTTGAAAATCGAAAAATTCTGAAAAACTTTCGGCTATCCGCGAAAAATGGCCAAAACTGGGGACCACCCCCCTTGCGCCAGGGGTCGGGCACCCCCCCCCCTCAAAGATCCCCCCCGTGCATCTCTGTGTCCGATGTGACATTCCCATCTCTTGTTTTAATTTGCTTGCCTGAAAAAATTGTGTTACGTCTCCAGTTGACCAAATTTGACTTAAAAATTTAAAAAATCTCCATGTTTTTCTGGGGGCTGCCGCCCCCAGACCCCCGCAGCTATGAGTTTATTTGATTTAAATAACAAAAATTACACTTTGTTCATGTACCTAATAGTGAGTGCCCTACAATAGTGAGTGTAAAAAAGTGAGCAAAATAAGTGTACAAGATGCGACCCCCCGTTTTCAAAATCTTGGCTACGCCCCTGTATGCATTGGTATGTATAGGTGCATCGTGCACCTTTTAATTGTTTAATGTGAGTCGGAATTTTTTTCTCCGTGAATTTCAGCACAAGGCCACAAGGGTGCTAACTATACCTTGGTCTTTTGTTGCCCGTCCCAAAAATTTCTCTAAAACGTCTCGAATAATGACGATTGTAGTCATTTTACGGTGCCCAATGTCAAAATCTTGTGTAATATTTCCAGATTTGATAGCTTTTGGACCCTCACTGGCCCAACAAAGGTGTATTTTTTGGTGTTTTGAGCCACTTTTCTTCACTTTGAGGTCTCACTTCACACAAATTAGCGTTGTTTTTGAACGAAATGCGCTAATAAGTGTCGCTTTTAACGTTAAAAGTGCAATAATACCGCTTTTCTGGTTACGCGTCTGGCGATAACCAAGCACAAAACGTAAACTAGCAAATTTACGATTTGCTCACCGATCTGAAAATTTGCTCACTGAAATTGAAATTTTGCTCAATTTTGCTCACGATTTTTTTTTGAAAAAAAAACCCTGCCTCCCCTCCTTTTCAAAATCCTGGCTACGCCCCTGAAGTAATGCAAATGTGAAAATTGGTTTATACAGAAATGGACACTCATACTTTTATCACTTTTTTAGATACGTCATGAAAAAAACATGGGTAGAATATAGACATGGGGAAAGTTTGACTTCTGGAAGTTGCCGCTATCGAGCAACCGAACTAATGTGTTTTTGTTAGTGAATTGAACGAAATCACATTTTGCGATGTGAACCACGTCTTCAACAAGCACGTTTTGCGAGTAAGGTTTAACTTATTTTTGACAGATTACGGTGCGACATGCTTGCTGTGCTGAGGATATTCTACGAATATAAAACGCGGCACTTGAAGTATTTAGAAGGTAACATATATACATATGTAATAAACATCAACAATAAGGCTTAAACTTTTTTTCAATCCAAGAGTGTCCACAGCAATAGTCAACAGAGTTCGCATTTGACAAAAATAGCGCGCCAATCAACTACTGCACTGATATTCATAAAAGTGTAAGCCTGGCCTTTTATTCACATTTACACCAAGCCGGGCTTAAAATCCCGGCTTTGCGCATTCATAGGACCAAACTCGGTTTACTCCAGGCTTATTGGTATTCATAAAAGCTGCGATGAGAAGCCGGGCTTATGGTATTCATAAAAATCAAGTACTGCTGTTTGTTCATCCCGGCTTCAGCAATTATTTTATTGCTTTTTTTATGAATACAAAAAGCTCGCACAAAAAGGTAGGCTTTGACTGATGTCGGATCGGTCAGTCGCTCACGCTGTTTTGTCATAGCAGAACGCCATTCCGAACCGTGTCATAGCAGTGCTGCAATGTTATCAGCCTTCAAAATGTGTAGCTTCCGACACGCTGATAAACAATTTACGAAGAAGTGTTGCAACAGGTTTTGTCTTTTTACTGTCTCCTGCATGCAAAATTTATCCTACTTGTCATAAAGCAAATGACAGCATGCGGTAGAACGTAGCTAAGGCTGCTGAGACTAAGTACGTATTAACGTTCACACACACCCACACCAACTGTGTTATCTGCTGACCTACCAGCAGTTTAACACTGGAATGGTTAGATTTGTGTGCTCTTGACGCACAGATTTGCACTATAGTATATACGCGGCGGCTGAGGCCGCCGCGTAAAAAGTGCAACAGATTTTTGCTTCGGGGGCCGCGCCCCTCCACATCCGCAAGCTGCAACATGTATACATATATGATGACTGCTGAGGAAAAAAGTTTAGAGGTTCAACCCCCTTTTGAAAATTCTAGTAGTACCCCAGGCTACCTAGTTTTGAGAATAATAATCTGCACCTCTTATCATACTAGATCAATTTGAGTGAAATATTGACTGAACAACTTAGCAAAAATTTTTCTGCTAAGAAACTACTATTGTCATAGTTGGCAACAAAAATCTGCGGGGTGCCCCGCCCCGCGGGGCGGGGCGGGGCAAGATCAACGCGGGGCGGGGCGGGGCAGCGAAAATTTGCCCCGCGTCCAACTCTGACAGTCCTGACCTGAAATAGTATCCGTCTACTCGGAGTTTACACGAAGTCCACTCGGACCTCAACTCGAAAGTAAACTGAAACCACTTCGTGTGGTCCACTCGAGTCCTCAGTTAACCTTTCGTGACCTTTAACCAGCCTGCTGGTTTTTATATCCGTGCATAGGGTAGTAAAGTATACCTACGTAGCTAGATACGTACAGCTACGCTTTAGCTTCAGTTGAAAAAAATTTCGTTTTCGTTTTCGCTTTCGTTTTTGCTTTCGTTCAATTTCGTTTCGTTTTTGCTGTTTGCTTCGTTTTCGTTTTTGCTAATAATTCGTTTTAGTTTTGTGTAATAAGGCAGCTGAGGCGGTCTCAGCTGTCAAGTTTAAGGCGGTATGCTTCTTTAAAGTTTAGTATATTTACCTGCGCAGCTGAGAATGAGAGCGGCAAACACGAATAGCAGAGCACTACTCAGGGCAGCAGAAAGGGACAGGCGCTCTCATCCATTAAAAACTAATCAAATCAAGTGTCTAGGCATACAACTTTTGGGTCGCAATAGAAATTATTTTAGTTTCGTGCATTTCGGTTTCGTTTTCGCTTTCGTTTTCGTTTTCGCTTTCGTTTTCGTTTTCATTTCGTTTTCGTTCAATTTATTTCAACTGAAATTAAAGCTTGTCTGTATGTGTAATAGCCTCTGCTAGCTGTGACCTTCGACAAAAGGTCACTCTAAGTTCACTCTAACTGGGGGCCAATTCCTAAAACGGACTTAACGGATTAGACTTAATTAAATCCGGAATTTAGGAATTGGATTTCGAATTTATCGGATTCAAAGTTACAGACGGACTAAACGGACTTATTTTAGTCTGATCCAATTCCTAAAATACCACCGGATTTATATTTTTGATCCGTTTCAATTCCCAAAATACTTTCGGATTAAACGTGCTGCTGGCTTTAATTAAGTCCGCTGAGCAAAAATCCGATTCCAAAAAAATTATTTAAATCTGTTTAGTATTCGGATTTAAAACTACATGGAAATTGTAATATTTTAAATCCGCGTAACGTTACGCGGATTTAAGGTGGTAGTAACGTTTTCAACAGTTTTGCAGGAGTACAACTTGACAACTTACGATTAATTTTCAATCAGTTATTTATAGTACGCATATCAATTTAAGAAACTATAATTTATTATGAGATACATGCTGGGTAAAATAGCTTGAAACTATTATTTTTAATTTCCACAGAAAATATTTTTCAGCCAGTTACGACAATTTTTCGTAAATTTTATGTTTAGCTAAGCCAAAGTAGTAGCTAGTCAAAACGGCCGTTTATTGAAAAAACAAAAAAATGACACACGGGCATGTAAAAAACCTTCAATTTAGATGCCAAAACTTATCCTTCCGCTTTTCACTTTTTGAGATTACGTCACATTTATGTAACATTTCTTTTTGAACTAAAGTACATTATACAAAAGTCCTCAAAACTTGACAACAACTATAACGATTTTGTTCAAAATTTGGGATAAATTGTCACTCATATGTGTCTACTTTATACTAAAATTTCAAGAATTTTAGTTGCTTAATTTTTGCGTTACATCAATTTTATTCACAGAAATCTGTAAAAATGTACTTCCGTGGACTAAATCTCAAGTCTCGATGTTCCAATCTTTTCATGCGTTACTTTACATGTTTTTTAGACAATTTCTGATGTGTCAATTTTTTTATTTGTATCAACTTCGCCTATTTCTTGAAAAAATTAGATTAGAAAATTCGTATATTTTTCTAAATTCGAAAAAATTCAAAATTAAAGGTCCGTAACTTCTTTTCTGCATCATATAAATGCACCAAACTAAGCATTAAAATTTATCCTGTTATTATCTATGTTGGTGCAAAGAATAGGATTAGTTGGGATTAAACCGTCAATTTTACAAGCAAAACATGAAAAAAGCAAAAATTCACGAAATTTGACTGCTTTGACAGTTTCTGCTGACCAGCTTGTTACAGATTTAAGCTAGATAATGTGCATAAGTGTAGTTTCAGTCAAGTTCTTTAACGTGAAAAAGACAGTTATTAAATTCATTGAGTCAATCAAAAGTTATAGCACGTTATAAAAACTGTCGAAAACGTAACTACCACCTTAATGGATTTAAAGGCAGGGTGCGTCTCATTTAATTGCTTATAACTTTGGACTACCTTAACCGATTTGGACGCTCAATATGTCAAATGAAAGCGCATTAATTGGGTTTTTCAACAGCATAAGTTTTGACATTTTATATTTCAGTTATACTCTAAATATAGGTTATTATTAAGTAAAAACTCACACACTCACTACTTCTGAATTAAGTAATTTTTTATTTTCAAAGAGGTTGGAGATTTTTGTGCCGACAAGCACGAACATCAAAAAAATTATAAATTAGATTTAACCAGTAACTAAAAAGGCTTTTCAAAACGCCATTTTTTTATACAATTTTGTTAA
This sequence comes from Trissonchulus sp. WLG1_4, assembly GCA_030248245.1. Lineage (NCBI taxonomy): Eukaryota > Metazoa > Nematoda > Enoplea > Enoplida > Ironidae > Trissonchulus > Trissonchulus sp. WLG1_4. The sequence continues at coordinate 9,489 of JASANF010019428.1, forward strand.
TTTTATTTGCGTTCAAACTCCCGCTCAAAAATCTATAATGCTTACCGTTCGCGTGTTCCATATGGTCATTATACACACATGCAGAAACGCACATGCTCCCGTCTGCGTTCACAAATGCAGCAACCATACATGTAATGGGTTCAAAATTTTGGGGGGGCCTCTCCGGCCAAATTTTGGGGACCCTCCCTCCCTGATCTATCAAAAATACCAAAATTATTCTACTTGCTGAGTAAAATAAAAAAACCGCAAAAAGTGCCTAAAGTACTGCATTTGTTGTCGTGTGATGGACGCTCAATCTTGAGTTATAAAACTATTTTAAGTTAGCCAGTTTAAGTTATAAAACTGTTTAATAAAATCAGTCAGTTACAAACTGTCAACTGTGTTTAATCAGTTAACAGGTCCTAATTCCTAAAATGTTTTTTCAGAAATAACAGATCGTTGCCATTTAGTCTCGATTCATACTGACAGCCGTTTATCCGTTCAGCCGTCAAAATTAATAGTGTTTAAGATCAAATTGTGGCGTGATTTTTGCGGAATTTGGTTGGCTAAACGGACATATTATACGGATGTAGGTATGAATCGATCCTAATAAATAGTGTATAAAACTAGTGGTTCAACTGCATTTTGTTTAAAGTATCTTAAAAATATTATCAATCCCGTTTGCAGGCAAAAAAAAATTCAAAATTTCTAAACTGGGATTCGAACTGTGATCAGTAGGGTTGGAAGCAAAAATCTTAATCACTAAACCTTTAGGGCATTAAAATTGGAGCATTAAATGTCTTTAAACTTTTAGTACTGTTGAGTTGAGTGCTGAGTTTTTCAATAAAGTTTTTAATAAAAAATAAAGTTTTTCACGCAAAATATGTTGAAAAAACACAAATTAATTAATAACGTACCACAAACCCACGCTATTCTTTCACTAGTAGGCAAGTTCAGAGATGCACGGGGTGAATCGGCGAGGGGGGGTGACCGACCCCTAGCGGAAGGGGGGTGGCCCCTAGTTTTGACCATTTTTCGAAAATTTTTCAGAATTTTTCGATTTTCAATTCATTTTAGGGGTCTTTTTTCGCCGCAGGCGAAAATTTTTTGCAATTTTTCAGCTTTTTACGCATTTTTGGGGCACTTTCTTGGCCATTGGTGGGGGCGTGGGGGGGGGTTGCCGACCCCCATTAGCGGGAGTGAATACCCCCCTACCCCTCCTATGTGCATCTATGGGATAGTTTGTTTATAATTGGTTGTTTCTGGTATCACATGTAATGCCAGTCATATTTTGATTGGCCGATTTGCTTAATGACACTTGGAAGCAAAACGGAAGCTTTAAAAAGTAAAAACACTTTAAATCTTGTATTTTAGGAATTGGATCGGACTTAATTAAGTCAGCTTAAAAACAGTCGGATTTAATTAAAATCCAATTCCTAAGATGCCGGATTTAATGAATTTAAGCGCATCAACGTGCTCAGCTAAGTCCGACTAAACGGATTTAGAATACCTATGCAGCGTGACAAGTTAGCGTGACATCCGGCATTTTAGGAATTGGATTTTGCAGCTTGTTAAATCCACTCGTTAAGTCCGATTAAAATAAATCCGTTAAGTCCATTTTAGAAATTGGCCCTAGGTTATGCAATAGAATCTGATGCACTTACACGCACGAAAGACACTATTTGAGGCCAGGACTGTACATTCCCATGTTTATTTTCAGACGTATTTCGCACAATCTTTAGCGGAATGAACAATTTTCAACTGGGCACCGCGATTTTGTATCTACTTGTTGGTTCCTATGGTGTGATCCACAACAGCGTTTGTGGACTGATATTTGTGACTCAAAATGAGTTTAAGGGAAAACCCATGTTCATGCTGATGGCTAACTTGTGTCTCGTCGATGCCATGGAACTGCTTTTGTCATCTTTTTATGCCGGTGTTAGAATTCTGGTTGCACCTGATGTCATGGAAGAAACATGGCTAGATGGTTTAATTGGTTTTTTTAGCAGTGTTTTTTGGTGGATCGGGGGAGCAATGTTTTTTACCATTTCCTGCAATCGCTTTGTCGCAATGAAACACTGGAAAAAGCTAGAGGTTTATTTTAGCCGCCAAAAAACACTAATATACATTGTCGGGTTTCACGTAATCTTGTTCGGAGCATGGTCAGTTTACTATTTGTCCTATGATATCACGCTTGTGTACAGTCAAGCACTGTTGACATTCTACATGAAAAACGCCGAAGTTATTTATTTTAATCGCTTTTACAACACGATTTGCGCAACCGTCTCAATAACACTCAATATTTTGACAATAAGAGATTTGAGACAATTGCGCAAATTGCAACTGGCAGGGTCTTCAGACGCAAGCGTATCAGAAACGCGCTTGAAGCAAGAGAGCAAATTGAACAAACAATGTTTCATCAACGGATTTTGTTATTGCGCCGCCGTCTACTTTTTCCAGTTCTTTTATTATCTGTCCCAATATTATAAGTTTGGCAAAGTTGCTGCAGTTGTAGTCCATATGGCGTGGCAGGGAAACCATTTGTGCAATCCTTGGGTATATACTGCTTTCAACGAACCGCTGCGCAAAGTCACCATTCGATGGCTAAAAACAGTTTTTTGTTGCATCACTAAAGTGAAACCGGTCAACATAGTATCAGTCTCGAAAAATGACGGGACAACTACTGGGCCCCAAACCTAGTCGCTGGACGTATAAAAATGTATCAAACTTTTTTGATGTTTTTTTTAGTTTTTTGTTGTTTGTTTGTTTATGTAACTGTTTTCACATAAATATGAAGCACACTCATTATGACACACTTCTAGATCTAGAACTACTTGTGTCAACACATGCTAAAAACATCAAACGGCTGCGGAGCTTGGGTCGTACTGTTGCTATCTTAAGGGTTATTTTGTGCTTTGGCCCCTAAACACTAAAGTATGACAAAAAACAGACGCTCCACTTACTTATTTTAGAGGTATGACTTTGGCGACTACTTGCTGTACTCTTGATAGTCAAGATCTATTCTTTTTGTAACGAAATCACATGTTTTGTTTTCTCAAGTGGTGGAACTATTTTTTGTCAGACTTTAGTAGTGAGTCCACATCTGTATAGAATTCTTTTACACTCCACTATGCCAGGCTACTTTCTTTTACATACTGCATTAGCTATACCCTTCAGTCTACAGGTATTCTCAAGACAACGTAAGATAAAAATTCAATTTCTAGAAAAAATAAAAAGCAAATTTAAAGTTTTTTATCAAGATTTTCAATTTTTACCTCATCATATTGAAAAATTGTTTTTAGAACAATATTGTCAATTATTATTGTTATTATCTTTGCATTTGCATCCATCAATCAGCCTCTTCTTTTTTCCAGTTTTTTTTTATTTTTTGCAAACATAAGTGCAACTTTTTATTACGGTGAATTAGTTAGTTCAAAATCCTTTTAGCTTTAAAAGCTAAACCCCTACTTGGACTTTTGTGTAGCGCGTTTTAACTGATGTGACAAAATCACCTAACGTTATTTCAACAATAATATATTATTTTATATGTTTGTAACAAGAGTATTTTGTTGTTTTAGACAAATAATTAATACCGAAATTTAGACGAAATTATGACCAATCTAAAGTGCGCAAACATTCACATTGTTTCCACAGGCTTCGAAGCAATTTCCTAATTGTGCATTTTTAGTTCAAGCGTTTTTTAAAAAGATCATATTCCAGTCGCATCAATTATTATTTGTTTACTGCTGCCTAGACTAGGCATGGGCACGTTTAAACGGTTAACCGTTTAAACGCGTTTAAACTTTTAAACGGTTTGGAACCGTTTAAACGTTTACGGGTTCAAAAAACGCGGTTTTCGAACCGTTTACCGTTTAGTACGTTTAAACGTTTAAACGCGTTTATACGTTTAAACGTTTAAACGTTTAACCGCGCTTAAACGCTCACTTGTTTAACCGTTCAAACGTTCAAACGTGTTTAAACGCTCACTTGTTTAACCGTTTAAAATTTTAAACGTTTAAACGCTAAACGTTTAAACGTTTAAACGCGGTTAAACGTTTAAACGTTTAAACGCGGTTAAACGTTTAAACGTTTAAACGTTTAAACGTTTAAACGTGGTTAAACGTTTAAACGCGTTTAAACGTTTAAACGCGTTTACGTTTAAACGTTTACACCGTCAAAAAAACGTTGATAACCGGAAAACGCGTTTAACCGTTTAAACGCGTTTTCTCATCTGTAAACGCGAGCGTGTAAACGTTTACAGGTTTTAGTAAACGTGCCCGTGCCTAGCCTAGACCTCTAACAGCCATATCTGATTTGAAACATCTGCTGTCGTAGGCTACTACTGATATTACAAAGTACAAAGTTGAATTTTAAAATATTTATTATTATTTTTTAATTTAGTAATTAGGCCAATTCATAGCCCAACTGTAGTGTCCTACAAGGCCAAATTTGGCCAACTTAATCAGTTGATGTATAAAGCTAGTTTTGTTTCGAAGCATTGTGAACTGTTCTGTGACTGTGGGATGATAAGAATAAATAAATTTAAAAAGGCGTTAAAAATTCTTTTCGAAAAATTGTGGACACACTCGGGCGGCACACCGCCGTGGTCTTGTGGTGAAAGGATCGGATATTCAAGTTGGCCAGCTGACTGGGCTAACTCAGCCAACTTAAATGGCTAACTTGAGTTTTTTAACCGAAGATTTTCAACCGCGTGGACCTACATCCAAGATCCAATATACAAAAATTGCTCTTGCAGTCTTACACATACCCTACTCCACTTTCTCTAACGTTTTGTTGTATCATTCCAAACTTTTTACCCCATTAAAAAACA
>JASANF010019429.1:0-18646 GCA_030248245.1 Trissonchulus sp. WLG1_4
CAGCGTTCAGAGATGCACGGGAGCAATCGGTGAGGTGAGGGGGGTGCGCGACGCTTGGCGGAGAGGGGGGTAGTCCTGTTTTTGTGTGATGTCCGGCGACAGTCGAAAAATTTTTCACTTTTTCGATTTTTAAATTCATTTTTCAGCCACTTTTTTGACTGCAGCGCGAAAATTTTTGCTCAATTTTGGTACATTTTTTCGGCAATCAAAGGTGAGGGCGTTGAGGGGGGGGGGGCGCCAGGTGTCTGAGGAGAGAAGATCCCCATGAGGTAACCCCCGGACTTGACGTCCGGCTGATCCAGCCTTTGGGTTCTGTGCTTATCTCCGTTTAGCTTATCTAAGCCTGTTACCTTCTGACATGCATGTGGTATATACCCATTTACCGACCCCGTGAGGATAGACTGCTGGGTCGGCAGGAAAACATGTGTACCCTTAGTCTTTTCCTCAAGGTGATTTCGTTAACCTTGTGGGTGGGATTCGAACTGCCAACTTTTGAATTAACAGTTATTCGAACTGCCAACTTTTGAATTAACAGTTATAAGTTATTATTAACAGTTATTAACAATTAACAGTTTGAAATAACAGCCCAAACCAACAGGCTAAGAGGCAACGTAGATTAGTTATGAGTTTGACAGAATTTCCTTGGAGACGCTACGTTGCTAATGCTGACTGATAGTGTCGACCTTGCCCTGGTTTAGGTTCTGGGCTTTTGACGATTTTTATTATTTACTATGTATATAATTGACCAATGGACCATTAACACAAATTGTACCAAAAAGGCGAACTTTTCAGCCTGTGCCAGGTGTGCTGCAGAGATTATATACAGTTTTGAGTTGAATAAATTGACAAATGAAGGGATACATAAATGGTTTGTGTCATATTATGCAATCCAGCTTGGGTTAATGTGATCAAACTATAAGCGATTGATACTCGCTGTCACGATACGCGATTGAGACGAAACACCAAAAATTTTCTGCATGTCCGCTGCATTTTAGTAACAATTTCTTTATATGTCTATGTCATATTGCCATTTTCGAAAGTTGGCGCTCAAAATTAATAGAAATAGAGATGAATAGAGTTCAGGCCTAGGGCTGATTTAGATTCAAACCTCAGCTTGAATTCGAACAATTTGAGAACACACCACACACGCTCACTAACACGTGTGCAGCCTTGCTGCGAGGACAGCAGCAAAAATTAAAAAAAATTGAGATTGTTTGAAAAATGTGAAGTTAGTCCTAGTACTTATTATATTAAAAATGTTTATGATCTTTGGAAGTTCTAAAAAAATCGGTCAAAATTTTTGTAATTCGGTAAGAAAATTTAGGTACCCGAACCACTTTTTGCGTCCCCGAACTGACTTGTACCCGAACCCGAACCCGAACTGAAAAAATGACCCGAACCGTACCCGAACCCGAACCCGAACTTTCGTCCCAACACTATATATATATATATGGAGGTGCCGAACTGCTTGAATTGTGTTTATTATGATTTGCTTCAAAATGAAAGACTATTTAAAAGTCACTTTCGATGAAAATTAAAATAACTAAAAATTTACCATAAATAACTAAAATTCGACAATAATGGCTAGATAATTGTCTTCTGTAATTATGTAAACTATCGATACTTAAATTTGGTTGAGGCACCGCTGAGCTACGTCGTTTCAAAAATTAGACTAATTTTCCAAAATTTCAATTTTGATGTCGTCATAAAATTTGCTAAAGTGCTCCCAGAGCTCTCGAACTTTTCAGAAATATTTGCCTGGTGTGTATCTTGGTTGCGCGTAAGAAAAAAACTTCAGTCAAATCTTCAAATCAGCAAGAAAAGAAAAATAATAGTAATTTGATTTATTGGAAGTTATATACTCAGAGCGGCCCCTTAACGGTTTGCAAAAAAATTACTGTATTTATACTGTATTTTCAAAAAAATTACCAATTACAATTCTGTGAAATACTGCAGCAGACAGTGTGAAAATAGAATGCACCCGCTCATGCGTCCGCGCGTGCGCCGGCTCATGCACCATGGAGTGCGCCATGCAATGCGCCATGGCGTGCGCTATGGCGTACGCTATGGAGCAAAATGCGCCCTCGTGTGAGTAGGACTTAACACTTCATGCAGCGGTAAATAACGTAACTATTTCTTGTATTAACGGTCGTTGATTCAATTGCTTCAGACTTTTTTGACATGCTGTGTGCAAACATGGTATATAAATATACAATTTTAAGCAAATATATAATTTGACCAAAGTTCGGGTTCGGGTGGTTCGGGTACGAATGGTTCGGGTTCGGGTACGTCTCGACGAAAATCCCACCACTGTTTTCGTCATATATGATTTGAATTTTGAACATTCAAAACGTTTAAAATTTAAAACATTTTAAACGAGTTTAAAGTTTAATTCAGACTTGCGCTAGAAATGTTTTGCACCCGTTTTGAACTTTTTGACTGAGTTCAAAACGAGTTTACAAACGTTCAGATTATTCCAAAAATATTCAAATAGAGTTCAAAAACTTAAACAAGTCCAGTGTTGTTTTTAAATAATCAAAATTGGTTCAAAGTATTTTAAACCGGAAACCCGTAGGCTGTTTTGATCAACGATCCTTTGCAGTCTGAAGCTGAACCCTCGATAAGAGACTTTTTTGCCAATCTTTTAAAACCTATATTGAATGATTACGTATATACCTAATGTCTTATTTTCCTTAAAAAAACTAGCACTACGGACTTTTCCCACTATTGGTTTTTTCCGTGAGTCTGTGACATTTGAGAGGGTAGTAGGCACAACTATATACATTGAATTTTTGCGATGAGTTTTTGTTTAGATATTTGATCTTGCCATTAATAACAAGAAACGGCGTACATTATGTGAATTTGAAGCTTAGATCCACATCTAATTATTGATAGCATGACATCCGACATTCACAATCACAGCCTTGCGCAAAGGGCACTCTCCGCGGTGCTTTTTGGCGTCGCTTCCGTGGCTGTGATGTTCGTGAACAAGATATTGATGACAAGGCATGGGTAAGTCGTGTTCATTATGCTGCTTTTTGCTTACTCAAGTCAATAATTTGGATATTAGCTCAATTGTACTTTCATTGTGTACACTTACATATACTTACTGTATACTTACAATAAATTTACATACATATATATACATTACCCGGTGGATTTAGAACACAGTTGGAACGCGCCCGGACACAACTCGCTATCTTACCAGCCTGTAGACAGTCTCCGGTAGGGCGATATAGATATGCCCATAGCGCCCCTTAACGGCTGTTTGTGCTTCTGTGAGAAAGATAGCGCGCCCGCGCGGGACTCTCTGAGACCACTAATTCTCAGAAATAATCTAAACAATTTACATGGGCTCCAGAAATTGCATTAATATATATATTTTTTTTTTTTTTTTTTGCATGCGCGGAGTAAATTACATTATATTTTTTTATATATATATATATATATATATATATATATATATATATATATATATATATATAATTATACATTTATATTACTTCAGATTACAGGGGTTTTTTTTCGTTTTCGAAAGTGTGCAAAATCTGTGCAAAATACTTTTTGACTGTGCATTTTACTTTTGTACTGTCACTGTGCAAATTTTTGTAGCCGCATTTGAGCCCACTAAGCCTGACATAAGGTTTAAAAAATTCCGTAGGCACAAAGTCATCATTGCGCAATTGCAAGATTTGACAGAGCCTTTTACATGTCTCTTCATTACCGCTGGCTGTGCAGTGGGCTACCCAGAAAAAAATTTCGGGGGGAATGAGTGCGATTTTTTGTAAAGGACTAAAATGCACTTTGTAGCAATTTCAACACTCACACGATTTTTTCAATTTTTAGACCGAATTTAGTTAACTGGAGACGTATCAGAAATTTTTTCTCACAACTTATAAAACAAAAGGTGGCAATGTCACATCAGACTGCACAACTAAATGTAGCATGATATTATATACTCGTGTAGACATGCAAATGCAGCATGATGTACTTGTATATACATGTATAGCAGGGTTTTTTTTTTGGTCTGAAAAGTTTAGGCCACTGGGCCTCAGGTCCGAAATTTTTTTAGGCCAATTGACAAAAAGCTTAGGCCAACTCATTTTTGCAAAAATTATTCACAAAAATGAGCATAGTATATTGTACAGAGGGATAGCCAAAACAAATTTTGGAGAGAATCGAATTTTAAAAGTGTTAAAATGCATTTAACAGCAATTTTAACACAAAAATGACACAGCAAAATTCGTTCAAAGATAATGCTATTTTTGTTACCAGAGCTGCATCTATTTTTGTTACTGGAGCGCTTTTTCGGAACTCAAACCAACAGCTGACGGATTGGCGAGGATCCAGAAGATTTTTTATATTACGGAGTACGGAAACTTTCTCAGACAAAGAAATTAAAACACGGGGGAGTGTCACATCAGATAGCACACAAGCAAATGCAGTACAATGTACACTCGTGTACTCATGCATAGGCTTTGATGAAAAGTAATGACAAGGTATACTATGCCTTAAAGTTGCGGGGGTCTGGGGGCCGCAGCCCCCAGAAAAACATTTGGAAAATTTTGTTTTTTAGACCAAATTTGGTCAATTGGAGACGTATCCGAAATTTTTTTCGGCGAGCACTACAAATAAAAGGAACCCTTGTGTACAATTTCACTTGGGAATAATTTCGGGGGGGGGGCTGCCGCAGCCCTGCCCCCCCAGTCCCCACCCTGGATCAGCCCCTGCTAACAGTATATATCTAATTAATTTGGGTTTATGTATATGCATAACATAGACAATAGACAGGTGCAGGGTCAGGGGTTGACGCAGGTCGTGAGTGCCCGCTGGTTATTGGTACCCACAGGGCACAGGTTGGCCGTGGCTTGTGTCGGAAACTTTGAGCCGTGGTGGGTCAACCGCGGGTATCCACTTCAGGTTGCGCTGCGCGGGTCGCTAAATTTTATTCCGAGCGGCGAAACATGGAAAAATTATATACTACATTAGAAACAGACTCAAATTTTACAGAAATTCGAGTACTGCGTAGCAGTGCCATTAATTTAAAAATATATTAGCAATGTGAATTGTGAACCATGTACAGATGTGCACTGAGCAATTTATACATGGGCATCAGCTAAAAACAATCATCAGGTAGGTTGAATATGTAGAATGGTGGATCAAAGTAGGTCGCCGGTTGGCGTTTACAGCGCGAGTTGGGTCGCGGGTTACCCACGATTGTTGAGCCGCGGGTTGGTTTGGGTCGCACCTCGTAAATTTTGACCAGAGTTCACCCCTGTGCAGAGTATAACTTAGAAATTTTTTGAAATTTCACAGTAAATTGGCTAACAGGAACCCTGCCAAAAAATTTTGGAACACAGAACCAAAGAGGTGAGACTTCGTGGGGAGAGGACGCCGGACCGTGATTTCTTTTGGATTGAAAGGTTGTGCAAACTTTTTGCAAAATAATTTTGGACTGTGCAAAATACTTTTCAATTGTGCAAATGCACAGTATTTTGCACAAAAAAAACCCTGCTTCAGAAATTGCTATATATATATATATATATATATATATATATATATATATATATATATATATATTAGCCAGAAAAGCAGAAACACAGGGGGTCGTGATAGCCTTTACTGAAGTTCAGAATGCATTGCAGACATGCAAGCTCAAAGTTAACACCCAAAAAACGGTCAAAAACGTAAGCATTTTAATAAGTTGCTAAGGTTGTAACTTGTAACGGACGCTCTTTTGACACTGACGCTTCTTTTGGCATACCTTACTTTCCGCGACCCTTTTAATAATAATGTATTTTGGGTGTGTTTTTTACCGCTCTAATTTTCACCCCAAACGGGTAAAAAACACTTCAAATTGGTGTTATTGCTACTGACGAGAGTGGTGGCGGGCCAAAACTTAGGGTCTATTCCTTTACCAGATTAAACGGACTGGACTTATTTTAGTCCGAAGTTTTGGTATGACAATCGGACTAAACGGACTAAACGAGTTAAAATAAGTCAGCTGCTTAATTTTAGTCTGACGCTGACCCCATTCCAAAACTACCACTGGACTAAACGGACTTAACATGCACGCTTAACATTAGCGTGCATAGTTAAGTCTGTTTAGTCCGATTAAAAAGCAGCGCGCAAGAAGTTAAGTCCGTTTTATCTGGAGGTTTTGGAATGGCATTTTTAAACCGTTTATTAACCCTTTATTCCTTTATTGCGGTAAAGGAATAGGCCCTCAGTCCTTCTACAAATGTGAATCTACGAACAACGTAAGTGAGTAGAAACAAGAAAAAAATGTGACGCTAAATGTTATTGCTAGATTTTTATATGGTTATCTGATTATTTTTAGATTTTCATCATTTCTTTTTGTTGGTGTTGGACAGGTATGTATATATACGCGTACTACTAGTTATATTGTATAATATATATAGAACCATGAAATGTAGGCCTGTAATTAGAATTATATATCAGTATTTACTATTCAGATTTCCTTAACTATTAAGTTTATAGACATGTATAGCCATACATGTACACGGGGTCTCGGTCGGGGGGGGGGGGGCTTGTCCCGGATTTTTCGAAATTTTAAGGGGGGCTTGTTCCGACGTTTCGAGTTCTAGACCTGGAAAAAACGCAAGATTTTCAATTTTTTGCTTAAAAATGGCAGTTTTTGCTAAATTTTTATGTTTTTAGCGATTTTTTCGCTTTTTGCTTATTTTTGAAGCATTTTACAGCGATCTGTGGCGATTTTTAAGTTTTCTGGCACCTTTTTTTGGCAACACGGAGGGGGGCTTGTCCCGATGGGTCAAATCTGAGGGGGGCTGGTCCCTAAATCTCAAACCTGGGCTTGCACACCCCCCAGACCCCCCCATGTACATCTGTGTGTATAGCGTGCCGGAATTCAACTATGTTACTTATAATATAGTGCAAAACAGTAAAATTTTATTATAATATATACATTTCTACAATATTATTATAAATTTTTAGATGTTGACTGCCGTCGGTGTTTTGAGCGTGTTGAAATTGGCCAGGATTGTTCATATACCATCACCCACCAGAAAAATCTTCGTAGACGTGTGTTACTATGTTTCATGCTATTTTATGTTTCCTTTTTCGTAATAGAATATTAACTATATATACTGATGTATCACTAGGATTATTGTTAGGGATGTCGCGGATGTCACTTTTTTGACATCCGCGGATGCGGATGCGGATGCGGATGTTGACTTCTGACATCCGCGCGGATGCGGATGCGGATGCGGATCTTTTTCGAATACGTTCTAAACAAGTTATGAGCCAATCTTATCTCCAGCAATAGTGCCTTCATATTGCGGCTCTGGTCGAACTAGTCTAAACTAGACGCAAGACTTGTAAGAATATTCTCAGTAGTTAATATAATGCTCTAATAAAAAATACTTCAACTATTGTATCCTATAATGTTTGTAGGTGTTCCCGTTGCCGATTTTCTATGTCGCAAATCTTGTCTGTGGTCTGGGCAGTACGAGTAAACTGAAGTATGTGTGTGTGTATGTATGTGCAGGATAGCAGATGCAAACTGAATATAATGAGTAGCTACATTTTTTCATGCGCGTCGTGGACTTATTAGGAATTCTTCAAAATGGAGCGCTAACCTTCAGTCCCGTAAAACTATGGCAGGTTCTATTTAGTTAAATATGTACGTATTACGTGCTTTGCATGTCTCTTTAGTCTTTACGTTTACACAAGAGGTTATGTGACCTTTCATAGATCTTATTCAGGCTAAGGCGTCTGTAGTCTAATCCAAGTCAAAGAATAAAGTTCTTCAAGGTAGATCTCTAGAAGCTAATACTACGCCAACGCCAAAAAGGAAGGTAGGTTCAAAAATTAGCAGAGCACACTTTAGTATGTTATTTACTTGTAAATCTCTAACTTCTGTTTCAGCTTGCCGATGTTTACTGTGATGCGCCGTTTTTCTATTTTAATGACGTTGCTGGGAGAATTTTTTATCCTAAAGTGAGTGTTTTCTGTGTACTGTTTATTGTTTTTTCAAGGTTATTTTCAGATTTTCGTAGGAACTATTTGCAAAACTAGTTTGATGCTCTAGTTTGTATTGTACTGTACTATATACTATTCATTTTTTCAGAATGATCCCCAGCAGAACGGTTGTATTTGCTACGTTTTTGATGATTTTTGGTGCAATAATCGCAGCTTTGTAAGTCAAATTCTAAAGACTCAATACTGTATATATATATCTTAAGCATCGAGTAGTCTTGGGCGCAAACTGTCTAATAACTCGTTTAGTGTTTTTTGCGTATATGTAGAAATGTTGAGTGTAGACCTAATAATCACGATCTGGAGATTTGGTCTGATGCGGTATCAAGTTAAGAATACTCTGAATCTGTATGAGACAGTTCCTTTCTTCTGTTGAATTAACTGTACATATTTTGCGAGATAGCAATATTGTCACGCATAAGTATATACTTAGAATTTAAAAAAATCACGTTAAAATGTTTATTTTTTATTTAGAAACGATCTAGCTTTCGATCTCCATGGTTACATAATGATTTTGCTCAACGATGTTTTCACTGCTGCCAACGGCATTTGTCTAAAGAAAAAGCTAAACGCGAAAGTAAATATGCTTAGCTTCAAGTTCAGTATTTTGCACACTTATCCGTCTTGCAGTGTGACTGTTACTGGGTTCAAAAATGTAAACACAACTATTATTCCTAAAGAATGGAAAAAGATTCGATGCCCGAATACTACAGTTCAAAATTTGCTATGTCATATACTTAAATTAAATTTAGATAGCGCGCTAGTATGGTTTCGTTTAGGGCCTAAATCTATTCAATTTCAGTTGGACATTTTAATTAAGTTTGAAGAAGCTATTTACAGGACATAATTGTATTAATTGTATGATTGTAGGAGCTGGGGCAAAGTTGTCTTCTCTATTACAACTCCTTGCTCATGCTTCCAATTGTGCTACCTCTGTTGTATTATACTGGTGAATATCATAAGGTATGTAACTAACTACTGTTTAAATTTACGGCGTACAACATAATAAGTAACTGCACAATATAGGCGAAAAATATTGAAATATGTATATACTTTGCTGTGGCTGGTTCGGTATCTGCTGCTGATCGATTTCTATTTTGGCTAATCGTATTTATTCTCTCCAATTTCCAGTTTGCCATTTATAGTTTCTGAACATCTACTTTTAAAATTTAAATTCAAAAGATTTATCTTCAACTTTATTTGTTGTTAGTAATGGTGACCAGACCAAGACCAATTTAGTTTCGATTCATACTTTGCAGTCGTATGTCTGTTCAGTCAGCAAAGCTACGAAATAATCATGTCATCAATAAGTGTATAAGATCAAATTGTGGCGTCATTATTTCGTATTTTTCCTGCTGAACGGACGCTGCACGTATGAATTGACAGTTATGGTGAATTTAGTTGAATTGTTGAACAGTTGAATTTAGTTGAAAGTTGAACACTGGATTTCAAATAACTTATTTCAGGGAATCTCATACGAACACTGGTCTGACGGGCATTTCATAGCTTTGTTTTTGTTATCGTGTTTCGGTGGCTTTATTTTGAATTACTCGACGTTACTTTGCACTCATTATAACTCGCCATTGACCACCACCTGTGTGGGATCTATGAAGGTAGGTATATAGATCTGTTTTGTAAAAGTCTAAAACACGTTACGAACTTTTTCATGTATTTCCTTCAGTCCTTCAGGATGAAAATTTTTTTTAAACGATGGGGGTTACGAGAAGTGGCCAGAACTGATTTTCTATTCTCCTGTAGTGTGGTTTGGCTGATACCATCAACTTAGTTAATCCTTATGTGTGTATGAGCATGAGGTAATTTTGAAGACTGTATTCTTCAAAACTTATTGTTGAATCAGCCAAATCTTTTGGTAGGGACGAAGGGAACAGACCCCTCTCCCCCCAAATCAAGGGCTTGGTGTGCTAGGGTCCTGACGATCGGAGCAAAAGTGGGATTTCGAACATTTTGCGAATTTAGGGTAATCTAGTTCATTAGATTGGGAGAATCCTAAAAATTTTAGTATTATAGAGGCCCCTTACTCCTTAGAGGATCCCGAAAGTTACGCATCGCTTTTTTGGAGTAGCATCAAAAAAACATGGGACTTATCCAGATTTTTCTAGCTTCTGCTGTCGCATCGAACGCTGTCAATTTATAATACAATATATATGTAGGCATTATATTTTTCTTTTCTCTCTCATTGGCTAAAAATTACGCACATATTTTGTTGAATTTAATCTATGTGATTCGGATACGGGCGCTGATGCAAAGATAAATCAGTTGTTTAGCATTATATTTTACCAAAGGCCGAATTCTAACTTTGTTTTTCAGAATTTAACTGTCACATACGCCGGGATGCTTTTCAGTGGAGATTATATATTTACACTGAATAACTTTGTTGGCGTTAATATAAGGTATAATGTCTTTATTCTCTCATTCAAGTTGTAAAAAATGGATGTTTAAATGTGTTCTGTATAATATGTGAACTATTTGTTAGAACTAGAAACCAGAAAGCTTGGCTGACGTTCACAAGCTACTACGTGATGCATTTTTTATTTTTTTTTGAATGAACCCCTCCCCAATCATGAAGTTCCGAATCATAGCCAGCCGGAGCCCAAAAGTTTTTCGCGCTGTTGTAACGAAGTTTGAACGAAGTTTTAACGAACTATCAGTTGTAAATTGTAGTCAAGCCTTGTCAAGCAACTTTTTCTGCTTCATCATTAAATATCTGTGTTAATAGTAATTAAAACAGTGAAAAAAATATGACTTGTATAAGATGATTTTCAGAAGTGAGAGCTAAAGAAACTTAACTTTTTTCATGCAGACTTATTATTTCAGTGTTGTTGGAAGCATTCTCTATACCTACGTGACGTTTGGAAAGAAAAAAGCGACGACTGCCGTACTCTTGCCAAAAAACACAGTTGCGAATGGTGTATAAATAATGAATGCTTTTATTTGCAGTATGCGTATTTGTTCATTCCAGTGTCGTGGTTTTTTTGAATCACTTGGCAGGTACAATGTACCTGGTGCATGCAAAAAAGGGCAATGAATAACTTTATTGTGTTCAGGCTTCTCCTTAAAAACATGATTCTCGGCCAGCCGGTGTGAAGCATAGATGGAATAATTTGTGTATTTTATACGAACTGGAGCTAAGTTGAACCATGCATCTTTATCTAAGGGCCAATTCCTAAGATGGATTACACGGATTAGATTAAAATTTGTTTTGCCAATAACTCATTACATCGTTTATGAATTTGCACGAAATTTGCGATAGCAATTATTTGTCGCACCTCCCGATTGTGCACAATTTTTTTTAAGTCTACCTCAACATCGAGATAAGTTATTAAGCAAACAAATTTTAATCTAATCCGTTTAGTCCATTTCAGGAATCGGCCCTAAGAGTTTGTCCAGGTAGTTTTTATAGATCATTGACAAGATAGGAGGAACATTATAATGATGTGGGGGGCTGTTTCTCGCCTATATGCCGCTATACTAACCGAACATTATTTGCGTATTAAATTTTCCATGTAATGAGCAGTAAAATATTATTGTGAAGCTTTTCAAAAGGTTTTTAACTTCAACCACTTCTAATTTTGGAGCTAGTATGCACAAGGCAACCTGATGTTAAAGTTTGGCGTGCTATTTGCAATTTGAACAGGAGTTAGATTGACTGACTGTTTTATTTCATGAAGCAACAGAAGAGTATAATTTTTTTAATTAACCACACTACTTGCTAAGTGCTCTTACATTATGTCTTTCTGTGATTATTATCGCTTTATATTGTACTATTGTAGTATTGTTTATTCATGGCTATCTTATGTCCTATTAAGTGTATTATTGTTGATGTCAAGTTTTACAGTAAATTGTGTTATTTATTATTATTAACGCAGCTTATTTTATTCTATCTTTTTTATTAAACTATTTTTTATGTTGTTCTCGAGTTTTCTTGACAATAAACTATTCTCCGAATTCACTGGATGTAGTGAAAATTTTTCTGAATTGATACGTATATAATACAATTTTTTGTGTACAACTCATAAAAATAAGTTTTTATGTGGAATCAGATTAGCAGAGCTCGAACCTCGAAGATAAAGACGAGTTAGGTTAATTATAGTTTTAGGTCGGGTAAGGTTCCCACAAGGACACAAGCACAAAGCTTTTCTGGTCATTTAACATTAAATGGGATAAGGTTTTCGAATCCAGCTGATTTTCACACCATGTCATGCTGTAATCCGTTCAGCCGGCAAAATTACGAATTAATCACGCCTGCCGGCAAAATTGCGAATTAATCACGCCTAAGTTTGATTGTACATAGACGTATGTACTAGGGCAAAAAAGTTAAACTTAGCTTTAACTGAAGTCAAAAAAGTTAGGGGTCTTACTTTAACTTTAACTCCAAAAAAAGTTAGAGGTCATACTTTAACTGTAACTTTAGCTTAAATTAAAACAAACTTACTTTAACTTTAAATTAAAGTTATTTTAAAAAAGTTGTATAAAAGTCATTGATTTTCGGCATACTTCAACTTTAACTTAAATTGATGCCTGAGCCTTACTTTAACTGTAACTTTAACTTAAATTGAAGCAATGGCCTTTACTTTAGCTTTAACTTAAATGAAAATGGTTTGACTTTTTTGCCCTAGTATGTACACTGTGCAGTCATTTGTGGATGTTAGACTTTGGGAAAAGTGAATGAAGTATATATCCGATAACTTAAAATTACGGGTCGGCTTCTAGTAGAGGGTTGGGTCTTGCCGTTTATTCTGCTTGAGTAATTCAAATTTTGTGGATTAATATCGGGAATAGTAATTTATCTTATTGTAATAGGTAAATTCGTGGATCTCAATAAACGATGACGACCTGGGAAAAGTTATCCGAAATGCTGCGACATCCAGACAACCCAATCGTGTTTATGGACATCCAAGCTGGGGGAACTGTAAGCTTGGTCTTACTTCGAAAAGCATTGTGATTTTGAAGTCTCACTGCAGTTACTGACTTGTCTCAGATCGTTTCTAAAAACACCTTCCTGCGAAAAATCTTATTTGACTACCTCTTGCAGAAAGCACGCACTTAGTAGAGACCTTCATTATGGTGGAATGTGCTGGCATGTTATTGTACGGGTCGCCCACCCCCCCCCCCCCCACCCCTCAGCCTCATGTAGATAGGTTGGTTACTGATTATGGCTCTTGAGACTTTTTTGAAAAGATTAAGTTTTAAATTTCCGCTACAGTTTTGTACTTTTAGGACATTGGCAGGTTAAAGATGGAGTTATTTGCCGATGTTGTGCCACGAACTGCTGAAAATTTCAGGTTTGTTTTATATTGCTAGCATTTTGTTCAAACTGACTCAATATTTGCACATGTAGAAAAGAGCATTTGTAAGATTGAAGCTACAATTATAATTTCTAGAGTTTCTCAGGGCATTCATTGATCAGAGATGCTTCTGCAGACTGGCGTGCATCAGTCTTTGGAGTTCGAACCACACGTGGGCACCTAACCAAAATCTGGGGGGGGGGGGTGGGTGCGGAGCACCATTTCAGCCCATTTTATCTTCGTGAGCCGCCGATTTTGCCTTAAGACATTCTGCAGCACCTGTCTGGGTGCGTGAGGTTGTCAGCTGGGGACAGGTGGAAACCCTTCCATACTTATGTATGGTTCGGACTAATTATGACAATAAGACATTTTTGAGCAGAATTGGCAGTCCATAAACCCGATTACGAAGCCGAAATAGGCAGAATACCCTATTATATATTCGGCTGACAACCGAGTAGCGATTGCTGAATAATCGTTACATCTCTGTTTAGTTCCTACGTCATTTGTAAGCCCAGCGCAAAAAACCTATGGTTCTGTAAAGCATAACCTTCTAACTTTCTCTACAACTATGTTTATATATTTCCAACAAACCGTGATTTGGATCGGATAGCATTTTGTGTGAAGTGAATGCAGTCATTTGTTGAGAAAATCTAACTCTGTATTAGTTTGGCTTTGGCAAGTTAAATAGCAACAATTAAAACGTTAGAAAGTACACTATTGTATTGGTAATTCTTTGTTTTAGGCAACTCTGTACGGGAGAAATGCGAAAAGACGGAATTCCAGTTGGATATAGAAATAGCTGTTTTCACAGGTGCCTGTTTCAGGATTGAGTTTTGTTATGACAAGTCTATCAGTACTTTAATGTAGGATTCATCAGTTATGTAAAGTTTCTGAAATAACAATGACGATATGTACGATTCATAACTCTGATACTCATAAGACTTATGGAACGTTTCCAAAATTACATGCTGCTTCAGGTTGGTTACAATGCTCGAATGCTGCAGTAACGATCAAACTAGTCGTACTCATGCATTATGTTTTCAAACCGATTCTGGTGAGCATTGCTTAAAATTAAACTATGTATGTTAATATGTTGTTTTGTAGAGTCATCAAAGACTTCATGGTTCAAGGTGGGGATTTTGTTAATGTAAGTTTATTTCATATCACATATACCGAGGCATATATTGTGCGGCTGGTATAAATATGCAGAATGCAGTTCCACTCCCCTTTCCTCAGACTGAAACAAGTTTATCGGTATTCTCTAATATTATGACGGCCAGTGGGCAATGTTTACCAATACATTTCAGAACTCTTAGGGGTCGACTCATAATGACAGCTGTGTGGCCATTCAGCCAGCAAAATTACTATTTACGAAAACTAGGAAAAATAGTCGTGACACAGGCTGATCGCATACACACGACTGTATGAATGGAGCGTAATCAAGCAAATATGGTATAATGGAAATATATGCAGCCACAGTTGTATGTCCGTTTAGCTGACTAAATACCTAGCAAAAAAATTGTTTGACTAATGATTGAATGCTGTTATTTCGGTGTGCTGTCGATTTTTATTAAAACTGTAGGCTAAACGAACAAGCTGTTGCATCAAAAAAGCAGCCATCAAAAGTAGTAGAATGGAGGAACTTCATGCATGCATAATATTGCTGCAGTTGATCATTTTTTTGAATTTACTTAACGGCAGAATCAGAGGGACAAGAATAAGGATGAATATAAACCGAGTTTAAGAGACCCAGTGATTATGTGCTTTTTCAGTTTGCATATTATGTTTCTTAGAATGATGGAACCGGGATGATGAGTATTTACGGCGAGAAGTTTGCAGATGAAAATTTTTCTCTGAAGCATACTGGGCCAGGCGTTTTATCAATGGTATGACGATGATTTATTACCGTGATCAGGGTTGGCGCGATAGCGCCCAACCCTAGAATATGTATTAATAGTGTTTATCAGGAAGACACACTCTTCCTATTATGCCTAGCAGCGCGCGTCCAATGCGCAGCGCGAAATAGGCCTTTTATGTACGGTTTTGAGGGGGGGGTACCCCCCCCTCAACTGAAGACCCCGTACTCAACTGAGGGGGGGGTACCCCCTACTCAGTTCGATACCCCGTGCTCAACTGAGGGGACCCCCCCCTCAACTCAGCATCCCGTCTTCAGTTGAGGGGACCCCCCCCTCATTTCAAGACACTGACAAAGTCTTTGCGCTACCCCCCCCTCAGTTCAGTATCCCGTCTTCAGTTGAGGGGGGGGTACCCCCCTCTCAGTTCAGCACATCAACAAAAGTCCTTGTCAGTGTCTTGAAATGAGGGGGGGGTACCCCCCCCTCAACTGAAGACGGGGTACTGAGTTGAGGGGGGGGTACCCCCCCCCCGCAGTTGAGTACGGGGTCTTCAGTTGAGGGGGGGGTACCCCCCCCCTCAAAACCGTACATAAACGGGCTATTTCGCGCTGCGCATTGGACGCACGCCCGTAGGCATAATAGGAAGAGTGTCATACTCTTCCTATTATGTACTCTTGTTAGTACATATTACTAACGCTTGCCAAAAAATGACCCGAGACAGAAAGAAACACACTATTTCATAGCGAAAAGAACGCATTGCAAGCATCAAGATGCAGCGAGTAGTCACAAAAATCACGCCACCTGTATTGTCTTAACAATCAGTAATTTCTGGTCAAACTTTCGTTTTAGTTTCACTACAATTCCTAACTTCATTTCGACAACTGTTAATGGAAACTTTTTGCTGAAAGTGCAATGAAATTGTCATACCAATGGTATGATTCTGTGTAGCGTGTATCAACTCATAAACTTGTGCATGTTTAATTTAATTAGGCATATTGTCGTAGCTTTATTACATGAGACATCGTGGCGTGTTATCCGAATGTTTAAGTACGAAAATCTTGATGGAGAAATGAATCTTAATCGCATTGCTAGCTTGTGTGTTTTCACTATGGTGACCAGCGCATCGTTCTGTACTATGTACTTCTGTAGCATATTGGCGACGCTATCTGCTAGAAATTTACTAGCAGAAATACATATTGTGTAAACGCAAAGTTATACCTTTTTCACCGCATTTTCTATGTTCAATCAGGATTACTAATGAATCCCGATTAATTGTTTATAAAGCCTTGACCCTGAACTTACAAACGGGTGAAATTGTTAACCGAATGTAAATCGGTTTTAGACTGTCGTTTATTTTTGGAGAGTGTCTTTTGATGTAATGAAGCTCTTTAATTTGTGTGTTACTGTTGTTTTAGTAGAATGAAAGCTTCGATTTTAGGCAAATTGTGGAAAAGACACTAACGGGTGCCAGTTTTTCATAACCTGTGCAACATGCGATTTTCTTGATGGAAAGCATGTGGTGTTTGGTGAGTACGATATTTTGATTAAGGAGAAACTATGTTTTTGAGTTAGTTATGATTAGTTATGGTTTCACAACTTTTCAATGTTGCACACTGTTGAAATTTGTTGTCACAGAGTGGTCAATAATAGGTGAAGTAGTTTTTGGCAGTCACAAAACAAACCAAAAGGGGTAGGCGGACCACAAGGAAAAATTTACTTTCGGAAAATTGCTAAATTTAAACTTTTACGTAGCCTAACATAGCCAGTTAACTGTGGTCAATTTTCTGTATGTTTACTTGTTTTACAAGTTTACAAGTTGCCAAAGTAGTTCAACGTGAGGAACTTTCCCATGATTGGTTTCTGAAATTTAGAAAATGTTGTTGAAGAATTGGTTCGCTTTTTGATGTATTACAATCTATCTAGTAAATAAGCTCTCACACATTTTTTACGATGGTCTCTGGCAAGCGTACTTGATGCTTACTAAACTTTTTTGCAAAAATTTTGATTGCTCTAGCCGCATTCCGCTATCGTTCAAGTCGTTGGTAAACCCTTCCCTCTGTATTGTACTTGAATTGTTATGTATATTTATGGGTATATTTTCAGGTCGCGTGTTGGAAGGATTACTTGTGGTCAGAAAAATTGAAAATGTTCCAGTCGGACCAAATAATAAACCTAAAATCCCAATTACTATATCACAGTGTGGTGAATTATAACATATTATTTCTGTTTTGCACTTTGGCATCGTTTGCCAGTTTTCGTTTTTGACTGTTGTGTGTATCTGGATATTCCTTTTGTAAATAAATACAAACATACCACAGACTTGAATAGGCCAGATTGATTAAAAGTGTACATAAGGGTCGATTCATGCATAAGCGTCCGTCTAGCCGGCATAATCACGAAAAATCACGCCACTTATAATGCCGGCCGATGGGAAATAGGCTCTAATGAATCCATCCTGTTTTCTTTACAGCAAGGGTGTGTTGTATTTGGTGCAAAAACCCATATGAAAAGAAAAGAATATCTCAACGTTTTTGAGCCTTGTTGTGTGCGTCTCACAAGATATTGTCATAGGCCTTAAAAGGTCACAAGTCAACTAGGTATGTAGGTACTAGAGATCGACTCGGGCCGGTGGCGGTCCGCGGGCCGACCGAGCCGGGGCGACCCCGGGCCGACGCTCAATCAGACGGCCCGGCCCGGCTGCACTACGGCCCGCGGCCCGCCACCCCGCTACGCCACGGCCACTTATTGTTGTCAAACAAGTGATTTTTGGCCATTTTTCCGTAAACTCATAAATTTTGGCCATTATTCCGACAGCTCATCGACGTTAACAAATTTTCACACCTTAGGCTTATTTTGGTCGGTGAGGTCTGAAGTGGCCCAACTCTGAATTGGCCCAATGAATATCATTGGTTATTTGCTTTGGGATATGTCACTTTAAACTCAACCAATGTGACTTTTTAGCACCCAATTGATGTGCATGTACAGTCACGCCACCCGTAATATTTATGATATTATTGTTAACAAAGACGTAGCCAGGGGGGGAACCCCTTTTGGATAGACGAGAGAAAAAGCGAACGAGAGAAAAGGAGAAAAAACATTTTTTGAGAAGCCCGAAGTGTTGGACGAACATACTGCTTTTTAGCCAAAAATGCCAATTCTATGTGTAACCGCTACAATTGATAATGCTAGTCTTATCGTGGCGGCCAACTTCAAAGATATGCAAATTAGGTGTTTGAGTGCATGTATATAAGGCCCCAGCTCGTCTCTATCGCGTCTTTTCGTTTGTGGCCAGTGTATGTATGCATCCCGAAACTGCCAATAATTTTGCAGATGATCAATCTAAGGACAAAATTTGCGGACCAATATACAACTTCCTTCACAAAGGACAACTTCCACCAGACGAAAAAAGAGCTAGAACTATTGCATCACAATCACCAGACTACGTCCTGAGGGACAACGTAAGTA
>JASANF010019431.1:0-23753 GCA_030248245.1 Trissonchulus sp. WLG1_4
ATACTGCGTATTTACGCAAAAAACCAGTGGTTCCAACACTACGGTGGAATTCACAATAAGGGTGGTTTTGTTTTACCGTACATTTTAAAGGAACTGCACATAAATAATTTCATTGCCAAATATCGCCTGATTCCTTACGAATTCGTAGGTTTTCTTAAACCGCGGTTTAAGCTCAACTGAAAATTCAGAAGAACGGAGACTTTTTATGCCGCAGGTTTGAAATTTCAACTGATGTAAAACCATGATTCAAGAAAATTTACGAAATTCATAATAATTCAGGCAATATTTCGCAATGAAATTAATATGTGCTAATCATATGGAAACGTAAGTAAAACAAAAGTTTCATAACACCATCTTTGTGAAATGCACCCTAGTTTGCTTGCCTAGACTTCCTTGTTATCTGTCACCAACTGTCTTACCTTCATATCCAATCAGTCTGCACTTATATTTCTGCCTGAGTACATGCAGAGTATCGTTCGATTTCAGTGTTCGTGACTCGTTGAGCGCCAACTCTTTTCCGTTCAAATACGAAGCATGGACTCCCAGTCGTGTTGCAGTGACCTCACCGTCGACCACTTCTAGTTTCACTAAAAAAACACAACACACAAATCAAAAAAAAATTAATCGCTAATTTCTGCAAATAACCACCAGCCACCGCACTCATGCAGCGCCAGAGGTCTATAGTGCAGTGATGTATACTCTACCTTTTTTTTATCTGATTATATATATCTTATTATATTATATAATGTATAATACATACAGGTGTTTTCATGTATATGAATGAACTAACTAAAGCGTTGTTCATTCCATTCCATGATGAATTCAAATTCGAAGTCGGTAAATGAACATTTTTTTGCAAAATATATAATATATATACATATATATACACCTCCAAAAACCTGGTTACGGTTTTGGTCCATCGCTGCCAGACGACTGACACAAAATTTAAACGAACACAACGTTTTATAATATTGTATACCTTGATTTCGAGAACATTTCAGATCATGAATTTTGGCCGTCAAATTTCTTCCTAGCAATAAGGGCTTGCCGTGTTCAAGATTAAACTCTTTATTAGTACCGGACAGCCAATCACACGCTAATTTCATCTTAAAATAAAAACAGTGAATGGTGTTGTTTAATTTATTTAATCAATGGTGTTGTTTATCCTAAAACATTCGCGAAATTACAATGAGAATATTTTCAGCGTCGGATAAATAGTTAATTCAGTATATATGTGCACGTATCGCAGATGTAACAAACTGGAACCAATGCTTATGCCAATTTTTTACTAGGGGATCCCAAAATTTCAATTTTACGTGTAAATAGGCATAGGCGCACATGGGCACAAAAAAGTGTTTTGTGGTTGCAAAGCGTCCCTTTACTCGAAATTGTTGTCAACACTGACGAAACTGATTTTTACATGATTCGATAGCCTAACGTCATAAACCTATATCATATAGGCTATATATATGATCTAATTTTTTAAAATTTTGGCCCATGGCCTGAGCTGTGACGCAAATATAAAATCACTCAAATTTGGCGGGCCCAAAAAAATTACAATACATTGGCGTAGCCAAGAGGCAATTCAGGGGATCTGAACCCCCCCCTTTTGCTCGAACCTGAAGAAATTGTCAGCAAGAATTCCCTTTTGGTTTTTACGTCTCGGACAAAATCTAAGACAAAATTTACGGGCATTTAAATTTAGTTCTGGCATTTTTTTAGGGCACCCAGAACAAGTTCTTCAGAAATACCAATATTTTCTAAAGTGAAATTTGTGCGCATATCAAGGTCTGGCATACTGTCATTATCAGTAACAAATACTGACGAGAACTGATCATTTAACATTTCGGCTTTTTCAACATCAGAAAGAGCAATTTTGTCGTTAATACGCAATTGCGGAATACAATGCTTCGATGTCATTTTAGAATTAACAAATCGGTAAAAAGTCTTGATGCTGTTACTATGTAAAACAGAATTTTCTAAATCATATACTATACTATACTAAGAGCGGCGGCTAATTCCAAGCCAGAGCTTAGGCCAAAAGTCGGCCCATTGCTCATGCCGCAGTAGGAACGGGTAACCCTGTGTGTAGATAATAGATATGACAGGGGTTGAAGGTATGAGCCATAGCTAGTGGCTGAAGTGGGAAGGAATACCTTTAATTAAGTTAAAACTAGTCAAGGTGTAGACGCTTCGTTAGGTCAATATACTTGACTAGCTTTTTAAGGAGGTTACTCTGCACGATTAAGGGTAAGTCTATGGTTACAGAGTCAAAAACGTTCATTCTGACTCTGTTGTAAGCCATGCATTCTCCGACGAAGTGCTGTGGGGTTTCGACATGCAACCTGCATTGCGGGCACAAAGCCAAAGCAGAGAGATCCATGAGAGACAGATGACGGGCGAAGAACCCATGACCGGTAAGAACTTGGATAAGGGACCGTAGCCTTACACGAGGTAGACTTAAGATGATTTTCCTGTTTTTGGTGCTCAATTCACCAATAATCTCCTTTGCCTGGCGACAATCTTGCCTGCTTCGCCAGCGATGGTTGGCGATCTTGCTGAAATAAATTTTTATTTCCCCTTTGTATACTGCAGGGGAAATTGGAATAATTGGTTCAGGCACAGTAGGAGGTTGACTAGCTGCCTCTTTAGCAGCTGCGTCTGCTTCTTCGTTACCCCAGATGCCAGCGTGCCCTGGTGTCCAGTTGATAGTAACCGTGTTGTTTGCTGCAAGTCTGTTAAGCTGTTGAATACATTGTCCAACAACAACAGAGTTAACCTTGCAGTTGTTTAACGCGTGGATAGCAGCTTGACTGTCAGTCCATAGATCAATGTCTCGTTCACTGAGACTACACGAAGTAAGATAATCTGCCGCCTGGCGGATGGCTTCAACCTCCACCTGGAAGACAGTGGGGAGATGCCCCAATGGGATCTTCCCAATTGCGCATTCATCAAGCGAACCAAGTTTGATGACATAGCCAGCACCTACGTCACCACTGTGCTTGGAACCGTCAGTGAAACACTGTATGGTTTCACCTTGCGCTTGGTTTGCGAAAGCTTCAGCCACTGAGTCTCGAGTAGAGATATCAGTGCGATACAGCCGTTCGAGGTTTAATTCTGGTATGCATTTATCGGCAGGCATACCCAGAGAGGCAATACATTTGGTTATTGATTGGGCTATGTCCACATGTCCTATCAATGAACCATAGGCATTAGCTGTACGGGAAGCTGCCCAAGAATTACAGATATGCATTCTATGGGCTGCTTTGACGGCTTCCCTGCGTAGGAAGATGTCGACTGGGAGTAATCCCAGGATCTCTTCCAAAGCAGCGGTAGGAGTGCTAGGGAAGGCGGCCGTTGCCATAAGGCATGCTAGGCGCTGCACCTTAACCAAGCGTTGAGTGTGCCTTTTGAAGTTTAAGGCATTCAGCCAAGCAACATTGGCATAGGCGAAAATTGGGCGTACAACAGTAGTGCACAGCCAAAGAACCGCGGAGGATTGGAGGCCCCAAGATTGGCCTATAGCTCTTTTGCACTGGATCAGTGCTTTCGTAGCCTGTTGGGCCTTTTTATCGACATGGGCCCGCCAATTTAATTTGGCAGTCAAAACAACGCCCAGGTATTGGACTTCTTTATGCCACGGAATTGGCTCACCTGCAATACAGAGGTTGAGCTTGGTCCATTTTCTCTTGCGAGTGAACATTACTGCCACAGATTTGGTCGGGCTAAACCGTAGATGATTTGCCCTTCCCCAATCTTCAATGACTGAAAGGCAGTTTTTGGCTCTTTGGCATATTACGCGGCTTTTATCACCCACAAACAAAGCTACGACATCATCTGCGTAGCCTAGTGCGTAATAGCCGTGTTGACTTAGGCGACTTAACAAATCGCCGATGACTAGGTTCCACAGGAGTGGAGATAGGACTCCTCCCTGGGGGCAGCCCTTGGAGATTACTCTAGTGGCCTTTTCGGCCTGGAGGGATACCGTTAGAGTGCGATTCCGAAGCATGTAACTAATCCATCGTACATACACCGGAGGAACTCTAGCGTTTGTCAAGGCATTGACCATAGCCAGAAATGTGGCATTGTCAAAGGCTCCTTCAATATCTAGGAAAACCCCTAGAGCGAATTTTCCACTAACAAGTGGGTTCTCAATTCGAGAGACAAGCTGATGCAGTGCGGTTTCAGTGGAGTTGCCTGCCTTGAAACCGTACTGTTTTTCCGTTATAGATGTCATAACGGAGTCTAGAGTGATAAGCCTCCAGTATACAATTCTTTCCAACCATTTGAGTTGGAAGGACGTAAGTGTAATGAGTCTAAACGACTTTGGATTATAATAGCTATCTTTGCCCGGTTTGGGGATGAAGACTCCTCTAGACTCCATCCAGCCGCGAGGGACAAAACCAAACACAAGGCAGGACTCAAAGATAGCCTTATAGAAGTTTACCAAAAGGTCGAAGCCTTTTTGCAGCAATACTGGGTAGATACCATCAGGCCCCGGTGCCTTGTATGGTTTAAAAGAGAACAGAGCATCACGGAGTACCGTATGTGCAATGTTGCAACGTTCCTGGTCGACAGAAGGTACAAAAATAGGGCAGCCGCCTTGGCCTAGGTGCCCTTGTGGGAGTAACCCACCCACATGAAACTCTAGCATTTTTTCTAGAGTTTGCTGCGGTGTGTTAGTAAAAGTGCCGTCGGGTGCCGTTCTAAATCATATACATCGTTTTTAATCAACAACAACAACAAATAATAGTTTATGCAACTGATTAACACGGTTTGTTAGAAGACAGAAATTTTTAATTTAAATTAAAGAAATCAAAGTTTTATTTCGCTTAGCTTCCCGCTTGTAATTTTCATAGTCACTTGGGGATTTCGTGGATTTATATATATTTTCTCCAAAGACGTCGTTTTTTTGTCCAAGACTTTCGCGTACACTGAGACCATTTAGATTTAATTTTTTATTGTGTACAGAAATTTTCGGACAAAATAAGTGAAGGGCGTATAGTGGTGCGGGAAAAAAAACCCTACGCATTTTGCGAGGAAAAAAAACCCTAGTGCTTCCTGGCCGAACCTTACGACATAGGACCTTTTTGAATATTCAGGTGGAAAGCGCATCCCAAACTAACTTACCACACCAAGTTTTGTGCAGTTTTGAGGCCTGTAGCATTTTTTATAAAATTTCAAAATTTTGCATGTTGAAAAATTCCAAGGTGACAAAATTTTCCAAATTTTTGACTTGTCATAATTTTTCACAAAAACACTTTTGGCCAACGCCGTTTGCATTTTTCAAACAAGTTACCTTTCCTCTATACTTCTATAGCTCAAGAACAGTGAAAAACGTTGTGGTTTACCTGTGACAGTTCAAAGTTTGTGCGGGGAAAAAAAACCCTATTGCGGGGAAAAAAACCCTATTTAGTTTGGCGACAATTTTTTGCTAAACTCACTCATTGTTGCTACAAAAGTTGACTGAACTGAGGTAAGGACATGCGTAGACTTCATTAAAACCGTTTATTTGGCAGCAAAACGTCGTTTTTTGTGGTTTTGGCCCATACCCCGACACCTCTTACGAAACCTGTTTTGGTGATGTTTCACCAAAATTTGCCATTTTTTGGAATATTTAGGCGTTAGCTGCTGCTTACCACTTAAATCCAAGAATGGTAGACGCGGGCAGTGTTTCTCCGCCGTTTCTAACCTAATAAGCGCAAAAATCTGTTTTTAATGCTTTTAAATAGTGAAAAAATGCATATTTGGGCAGAAATCATTTCTGCCAAAAAGGGTCGATTTTTGAAGAATCATTGTGAGTCACATTGGTGTCGGAGAAACTATTTTTTTTAGTCCACACTGCAGCCTATGAGTTGTAGAACACGATTAAATTGAGTTTATACTCACTGCTAATAGAACAACCGAAAAAAGTGATAGGGTTTTTTCCCCGCATTAGGGTTTTTTCCCCGCATAGGGTTTTTTCCCCGGAGGTTTCGAGGCTTATTACTCCGAAATGTGAGTAGTTAGAATCCATTTTATTAGTGCAACAGTTAGGCGAAAGATGGCCGTTATAACAGCCGCGAGCATTATTGGATCCGATTTATGTGGAGCACAGGACGACCCGAAAAGTTGAAAATAGGGTTTTTCCCCGCACCACTATACTCAAGAATATGCGAAAAAGAATTTTCTTAGAATCACCGTCCTACACTTCGGAGGTAATTCGAATGTTATTAGGAGCTTTTTTTATACATATTTCGTAGCGTTTTCGGACAGTTTAATTGAAAATTCGGATGTCTAAATTTTGTCAAAAAAATCTGTGAAACAATTGTCAACATATTGGAAGATAAAACTCAGCCTAATTCAGACATTTTTAGATGTCTAAATTTTCTATAAAAAACCTATAAAAATTATTAGACGAAATGGGGTAAATTTAAGAATTTATTTATTTTATTTTTTACTTTTCTTGTTTGATTGTCTTAAATTGTCTTAAAATTATCTTAATTTCAAGGAAGCAGTTTTGGAGTGTCTTCACAGAAAATTAAGACCTATTAAAAATGTCCGAACTTTGTCTTAAATAAAATTCAATTTTTGAAAACAGTTTCACAGATTTTTTGACAAAATTTTGACATCCGAATTTCCAATTAAATTGTCCGAAAACGCTACGAAATATCTATAAAAATCTCATAACCTCCGAAGTGTAAGACGGTGTTTTAGAGAAAATTCGGATCACCGGTTTTCCTGTGTTTTTTGGGTTTACATTCGGTTAGGGGGAAAATTATTTTCGGCCTCGGCCCTAATTCGCTTCATATCATATCTTTTAATAAAAATATGAAACCCCCATCGTCAGCCTACAGCAATGCTCCCAGTCCCAATCCACAGGAAAAAAATTTTAGAAAAATGACTGAAGTGAAGGAAATTTCAAAAAACCATTTCCTGCTTATTTCCTCTTCATTTCCTCTTTATTTCCTTTCAATTCTCACTTTCTGCAATATTTCAATCACATTTCTGCAACATTTCTGCAGCTTTTCTGTCACATTTCTGCAACATTTCCTCCAGTTAGTCCAACTTTCCGCCACTTTTCTACAGTCATTTTTTTCTGTCATATTTCCTTCACTTTTCGATTCATTTTCTGCTTAATTTCCTACTTATTTCGGTCATGTTTCTTCTATTTTTCGAATAAATTTCCGCTTAATTTCTGTATATTTTCGGCTGTTTTAGAAAAAAATTTGCATAATGGTAAAATAACATTCATGGTAAAACTTTTCATCAAGTGATAATGTCAGCATTAGAGAATTTTGCTGAAAAATCAGCACAATTTGACCGTATACAAAAATATTGCGGATCAAGTGCAGTTGGGTGGGAAATAGTGGACCTATTTTTTGGAGTAGAGCACCTTGAGGGAAACATTTTTTGCAATAGAACCGCTCCCTATCCACAAATTTGGATTTTCTGCGCTATGATCCCTTGAAAATTGCATTTTCAGTGTTTTTGGACGTGAACGTAGGCCAAAGTTCGAAGCCGAAATTGACTATAATCCAGAGTTTTTTTTGTTCCAAATTATGTTCTTTAGAACACCATTTTTTAAGAAAGAACAGCAAAAATAAAAAAGAACAAGCGTAGAACAGCCAGCTGCAGCCGTGTAAAACCCCAGAATCGCGTCCACAGTGCACCAAAATTGTGTCTAATTTCAAAAAATTTTCTGGGGACAGCTATTATGTTCTAATGGTCTCTCTAGGGATCTTAAAGAGCGACTGAACTGAACAGTGTATTCTTTTTTTCAGTTTGCAGTCCTGCGAATGTGTATAGGACTAGGGTACTTCATGGTGTTTAGAAGCAGCATTTAACAGCGTAAATGTATATATATGGGGATGGGGTGTGGTACGGGGCTTCCCAGATTTTTCGAAGGTTTAAGGAGGACGGGACGCGTGGTTTGACGTTTAGGGGACTTTATTGAAGGTACAAAAATACAAAATTTTCAGTGTGAAATTTTTAGCATAAATTTGTCGTTTTCCTCAATTTTTAAAGTACCGAGGTGCTCCTTCCTTTCCAAAATCCTGGCTAGTCCCTGATCTTAACACACCTTAACAATTCTTACGTATATAGATCGTCAGAAGCTAATTTGTGGAAAATACAGACTCCGTTGAAAACTAGCTTTAGCAAGAGGTGGTTTATATTATATAAATTTTGGAATGCCTATCAGCCAAAATTATGGAGACCCCCCAAAAATTTTTATATAATGTAAATTTTGTATATATATACAATATTTCAAAAAACGGCATTTACACCTAATTTTGCCACAATTCTTGGGACCCTCTCCAACTGCCTTCTCGATTCTGCCATCCATTCCCCAACCTACCCTCATACATGGATAGGGCGTACCGGGGGAGCGGGTGGTGGTGAAGGGAATTCCTCCAACCTGAAATTTTTTCCCAGTCTATTTTTACATAAGGGTCCCCCCTGTGGTTTTTCTTGCCCAAAAAAAAATTCCCGATACGTCTCCAATTGACCAAATTTGGCGTAAAAATCCAAAACTCTAAATTTTTTTCTGGGGGCTGCCGCCCCCAGACTCCACCGTGGCTTACTATTCCTTATTATAATCTATCGGCAAAGTACGGTTTTTTACGTAAAATACTGCGTATTTACGCAGTGAACCGTACATTTACGCAGTCAAAAATAAAAATATATAATTTACGCAGCCTTCATGTGCCCACCGAGCGGCACTAAATAAAACTTAGCCGGAAAGTTTTCTAATGCGCCTCCAATTGACTAAATTTACCCTAAAAACAAAAAATTCTCAAATTTTCGTACTGGGGGCTGAGCCCCCAACCCCTGCAACTTTATTGCCTTGTGTTCCTTACTAAATTGTCTTTCATGAAAGCGTAAGCAAGTGTGTATAAGTGCGGGCACCAGCTTACTGCGCTTTTATTAGTGTATGGATTTGGCTGTTTATCGTGTGGAAACGGGGATCATTTTAAAAAAAATCTGAAAGTTATTCCCCCAGCCTGTTAACCAAATTTGGCTTAAAAATTGAATAATCTCCAATTTTTTCTGGGGGCTGCCGCCCCCAGACCCCTGCGACTTTGCGGCTTAGTGGATTTACGCTTGCAATGCGTATTTAGGTGTTGAAATTTTTATATATATATATATATATATATATATATATATATATATATATATATATATATATATATATATATATATATATATATATATATATATATATATATATATATATATATACGGTGCATTTTAACCCATTGCAAAAAATCGAAAAGTCATTCCCCCGAAATTTTTCTGGGAACGCAATATTGTAGATGGATGTATGAATGGAAATTTTGGTTAAAAACATGAGTACAACGCCGTTTAAAACTTTCAGTAAAAAAGAACAAGTCATCGTAAAAAAGAACACTCAAAAATAAAAAAGAACAAGTTTTGAGCAGTGGTCGATTTGAAAAAAACCCTGCTATAATCTTTGTCTTCGGATAGTACTTATAATACTTCAGAAGCGCCACCTCAAGGCAACGACTAGGCTTAGCTGGCAGGATTCTCTAGGCCAATTTTTCGGCTGGAATTCGGTCAGAGCCTTTGTTTTGATTCTAAAAAATTGTAAACAATAATCTGACACCATTTAGACACGATTAGAACGCAAAAACCAACGGCTTCAGAAAAAAATTGTATAACGTCTTCACTGAGGGTTCAGATTTCGGGGGATCATATCTCAGAAAATCCGAGAAATGAAATAGGGGTTCTTGAAGCAAAAATGCTTCCCCCAAGGTGCTCTACTCAAAAAAATAGGTCCACTATCCCCCCCCCAAACTGCATTTAACCCAATATTGCCTGCTTAAAAATAATAATTATACTGAGCAGTACGCCACAAATAAAATTTTTAATAGTTCATATATAAATAATGTTTTGCGCATGAATCGTTTTTCCGAAAAAATGGCATCAACATATCTTATCATTATGCGCAGTTTAAGGTTGTTTTATTTTTGAAATTTTTTTAGTTTTTTTAGAGTACCTTCTGTTTTCGAAATCTATTCTGACAATCGGTACAATTAAAACTTTATTAGTAGAGAGAGCAGCGTAAATAGGAATATCTTAAGAAAAAAATTTGAACTGATTCAAAAAAGCCGAACATAGTCAGAAAATAGTCAGAAATTAAGCAGAAATGGATTCGAAGATTGAAAGAAATATGACCAAAATATGTCAGAAAATAAGCAGAAATTATATCGAAAAGTGTGGGAAATATGACAGAAAAAATAACTATAGAAAAGTGGCGGAAAGTTGGACTGAGGAAATGTTGCAGAAATGTGACAGAAAACCGGCAGAAATGTTGCAGAAATGTGACCGAAATATTGCAGAAAGTGAGAATTGAAAGGAAATAAAGAAGAAAAGAAGAGGAAATAAAGAGGGAATAAGAAGGAAATGGTTTTTTTAACATTTCCTTCATTTTTCATTTACTTTTCAAAAAATTTTTTCCTGTGATCTGATCTCTAGCACCCAAAATAGCTGTCATGAACTATTGCTCAAAATTTCGACAGATTTTTTGTTTAGAAAATGGGTCAACAATAACTATGTTCCTTTATCAAACATGAGGTAACTTTGAGAATACGGCCAGTAGCGTACCCAGGATTTCGCGAAGGGGGGGGGGGGGCTGAACTGATGGTCGACGACCGGGGGGGGGGGGGGGGGGGGGGGGGGAATCGAAACGCGCACGCAGTGTCTTAGGCTTAGGTTCAGGCTTAGGCTTAGGCTCAGGCCTAGGCAATAAAAAATCGAAATTTTCAGAAAAAATCCTGCCAGCTTAGCCTAGAGAATCCTGCCAACTATATAAGCCTAGACGATGCCTTAAAACATCATGACGCACTCAAAACTATCCAAAAACAAAAATTATAGCCATTTTTGGCTTCGAACTTCGGCCTACGTTCACTTCCAAAAACACTGAAAATGCAATTTTTAAGGGGTCATAGCTCAGAAAATCCAAATTTGTGGATAGGGGTTCTATTACAAAAAATGCTTCCCTCAAGGTGCTCTACTCCAAAAAATAGGTCCACTATTCCCCCCCAACTGCACTTGATCCTAAAATCATAGTGGGTGCAGGGGTCTGGGGGCGGCAGCCCCCAGAAGTTGAAGCTTTTTTCAATTTTCGAAATAAAATTTGCATTGAAAAATCAATTCTAAGCAACGAAAAAGCAATTCTAAACAACACTCGTCGTAAAATCCTAGTGGTTGGAGGGATCTGGGGGCCTTTTTTCGATTTTCGAAATAAAATTTGCATTGAAAAATTAATTCTAAGCAACGAAAAAGCAATTCTAAACAACACTTGTCGTAATCAGAGTGAAAAAGTAAAATCAGAGTGGTTTCAGGGGCCTAATAGCGGCAGCCTCCAGCAAAAAAATTCGAAATTTCTTTATTTTTAGGCCAAATTAAACTTGGCAAATTGTACACGTATCACGTATGGGACATTTTTTTCGGCCGTGCAATTAAAACTTAAAGGGGGGACAATCTTGTTTGAAAATTTTGCTGAACGTTGAACAACCCCAGTGAGATGACAACGCAAAGCGACGTAAAGTCAGCGGCGAGCAGCCTCCGGAAAATTTTTTGCAATTTTGAGGCCAAATTTCATCAATTTACGGCTATTTTCGTTCTGCGGCTACCAAAAGTTTTCCTTTGTTTTGGGAAAAGGGGGGGTATATGTAACCCCTATATCTCCTTCACTGTCACAGGAAAACCATTTGTTCAAAACTAGTCCAAAACTAGTTCAAAACGCTGACAATTTTGGACTAGTTTTGAACATGCATATTTTGTTCAAAACCAGTTCAAAAGTTTTTGAACTCGTTTTGAACAAATTTGGCAGCCAGCGCGATGGTTTTGAACTGGTTTTGGACGTTCAAATTTCGTTCAAAACTAGTTCAAAATTGTTTTAAACGCGTTTTGGACTAATTTTAGATATTTTAGTTGTGATGTGTATACATGTGCTGAGTACCTGCGGAGTCCTATTTACATACGGATTATTTAGCTGTGATATTACGGAGTATATATTTCTATTATTAATTTGTCTGTGTTATTTGTATAAATTACTTACTGTTATATATATACACTACGGTATTGTTAGTTTTTTGTGTGTATTTGCAATTTTATAATTAGGTTTAGTTTTTGCGTATATTCTGCAGTTTGGATTTTTTTAGTTAGCAAATTTGGGTGCATCTTCGGCGGGGGGGGGGGGAAATTCAAACATATTTTTCAGCGTAAAAACGCGTTTTTATAGGTTTTTGCATGCGCTGAGTTCATTTTTAGCAGTTTCCAAGCGAAAAAATGTTGATTTTCAGCTTTTCCAAAAAATCAAATTTTGTCGAAAATCTTATATAATTTTTTGTCATATTGGGGCTAATTCTAGTAGCGGGGGTCTGGGTTTCTACTAGAAACTAGAAAACGATTCAACTATATACGGTAGGTAGAACCGAAGAGGTCCCAGGTTGCATCAGTAAACGCTACAAAAACGTTCAAAATTAGTTTAAAACGGGTTCAAAACGGGTTCAAAATTCCTGCGTGTAGGCTAGCACTGAGAAGCAAAACGTCCAAAACTAGTTTAAAAAACATTCAAAACCAGTTCAAAACCAGTCCAAAACGAGTTCAAAATTAGTCAGCGTATGTCTAAAACGCGTCCAAAACTAGTTTAAAACTAGTTCAAATTTCGTTCAAAATGAGTTCAAATTTCATTCAAACTTGCGCTGGAGATGTTTTGGACTCGTTTTAGACTCGTTTTGAACGAGTCCAAAACTAGTTTAAAAACGTTTAAAACCAGTTCAAAAATATTCAAAAAACGTCTAAAAAACATTCAAAACTAGTCCAAAGTTGCTTGTTCAAATCCAGTTCAAAATTTTTTGAACTGGTTTTGAACAGTTTTTAAACCCGTTTTGAACGCAAAATCCGTCCTGTGTGTCCGCCGTCTTGCCTCCGCTCAACCCACCGCACGGTTTTTAATTAAAAGCCTATACACAGGAAAAAAAGTGAGTACAAAAAAAGTACAAAAAAAGTACAAAAGTGGGTTTGTACATTTTTTGTACTTTTTTTGTACTTTTTTTGTACTTTTTATGTACTTTTTATGTACTTTTTTTGTACTTTTTTTGTACTTTTTTTGTACTTTTTGAAAACTCGTTTTTTTGAAGTTTCGCTGCTATAATACATTTTTTAGCCATTTTGGATCACCGTGGTGTACTTTTTTTCGCTCTGATACTTTTGTTGTTTGATAAGACTAACTTATTGTTTTTTGCAAATTTGGCTCTTTTTGTACTTTTTTTGTACTATTTTTGTACATTTTTTGTACTTTTTTTGTACTATTTTTGTACTATTTTTGTACTTTTTTTGTACTATTTTTAAAAATGCTTTTGTGCTTTGTCTGATACATTTTAATATGTTTCCGATACTTGTTGATGAATAGTGCTCCAATTTATAATGAGTTTTTGCCTTATTTTAATTAACAGTTTTTGTACTTTTTTTGTACAATTTTTGTACAATTTTTGTACTTTTTTTGTACTATTTTTGTACTTTTTTTGTACTATTTTTGTATCATTTTTCTAATTGTGTTTTCAGTTTTGAGTATGCGTGCGTGCGCGAGTATGTTATTACAAAAATGCCCTTTCACCAAGGGCAGCAGTGTGGGTAGGATAGGAAAGTTGGCTGATCTGTAGCGGAAAAATTCTAGTAAGCTTGCTAAATGTACAGGACAAGTTTTAATGCTTTTAAATTCTGAAAAAAATGCATATTTGGGCAGAAGTCATTTCTGCCAAAGAGTCGATTTTTGAAGAAACTTTGTGAGTCACATGTGTGTCGGAGAAACTGTTTTTAGTCTTTGCTGCAGCCTAAGAGTTGTAGAACACGATGAAATTGAGTTTATACTCGCTGCTAATAGAACAATGAAAAAGTGATAGGTTTTTTCCCGCATTAGGGTTTTTTCCCGCATTGGATTTTTTTCCGCAGGTTTCGAGGCTTATTACTCAGAAACGTAAGTAGTTAGTGTTAGAATCCATTTTATTAGTGCAACAGTTAGACGAAAGATGGCCGTTATAACAGCCGCGAGCATTAATGGATCCAGTTTATGTGGAGCACAGCAGGGTTTTTTTTTCAAAAAATTTTGTGTGCATAATTGTGCAAAATTTTAATTTTAGTGTGCAAAATTTTATTTTTTTGTGCAAAAAGTACATGCGTTTTTTTGTCCATTTAATGGCAAATATACACATTTTTATACCTCTAGAGGTACGTATATACATGTACGTTTATATTGTATATGAAATCGTAGAATTGGCAGATTCAGGATTTTTTCCGGGTGTAGCAATCCTTTACTCCGTGAACCATTTCAATTTACAAAAGCGGATGCGGTAGGTCTGCGGGGTTGGGGGCGGCAACCCCGCAGGAAATTTTTTCAATTTTTAGTTTAAAACGGTGCATTATGAGCTTATCACAGCCCTGTCGGGAACACACAAACACCAAAATGGCGCCCCTTGTGTAAAATTTTGAAAACGGGCACGTTCCGCTTATACAGAATTGTGCATAAAAAAGTTCCCTGTTCGTCGGCGTCCGACGAGCTTCATCCGTCGCGAAAAGTGACCAAGGTTGGCCGGAAAGTGACAACAAAATTTTTCAAAAAGTGCTCCAAAACACATTTCAATGCAAAAAAGTGAAAAATTGAAAATTATTTGTGCGTCACTTTCCGGCCACCGTTCGTCACTTTTCGCGAAGCATGAAGCTCGTCGTACGCCGACGAACAGGGAGCTTTTTTACGCGCAGTGCTGTATACATGCCACATTTTGCTATAGTGGAAGGCAATGTAGGATTTCAAGAGGATGTGAAGATTTTCTGCGGAAAAATTTTTTGTTGGGAAATGGAATTTCGATTTTTGGAAATGAATTATAATTGCACCTAAGTGCAACTTTTAAGCCACAAACGACACATATTTGCAGTGGCTTACACATAAAAAATCGGGGACTTTTCCATTTTTTGTAATGGATTAAAATGCACGTTTTTGCAATTCTATCTAACACAAAAATTTAAATTGCAAATATATACAAGACCACTAAGTCATAAAGTAGGTAGCAGGAGTTTCAGAAAAAAGTGGAGATTATTTTAATTTGAACAAGACGTATCGAAAATTTTTCCGACAGGGAACCAAACTCACATAGATACATTACACTAGACTACAAACATAACAGAAAAACCATATTCATCTCCACCCCCAGAAAATTTTTCATTTTTCATTCAAAACTTCATTCTACTTATCACCTTCCCTTCCCACTCTCAGTCCATCCCCCATTTATATATATATATATATATATATATATATATATATATATATATATATATATATATATATATATATATATA
This sequence comes from Trissonchulus sp. WLG1_4, assembly GCA_030248245.1. Classification (NCBI taxonomy): domain Eukaryota; kingdom Metazoa; phylum Nematoda; class Enoplea; order Enoplida; family Ironidae; genus Trissonchulus; species Trissonchulus sp. WLG1_4. The sequence continues at coordinate 15,364 of JASANF010019431.1, forward strand.
TATATATATATAATATATTTAAAAAATAGTCATATTAATAATTAAGCTATGTTTAATAATTGTTTTGAAGATTGTATTGTTACTGTCGTTACTCCGCTGTTCTATATATTAAACATAATACATATAATATAATATATATATTATATATATATGTATAATATTATATATATTATATATTATATATATATATATATATTTAAAAAGGAAAAATTTCCTGCGGGGTTGCCGCCCCCAACCCCCGCAGACCTACCGCATCCGCTTTTGTAAATTGAAATGGTTCACGGAGTAAAGGATTGCTACACCCGGAAAAAATCCTGAATCTGCCAATTCTACGATTTCATATACAATATAAACGTACATGTATATACGTACCTCTAGAGGTATAAAAATGTGTATATTTGCCATTAAATGGACAAAAAAACGCATGTACTTTTTGCACAAAAAAATAAAATTTTGCACACTAAAATTAAAATTTTGCACAATTATGCACACACAAAATTTTTGAAAAAAAAACCCTGCTGTGCTCCACATAAACTGGATCCATTAATGCTCGCGGCTGTTATAACGGCCATCTTTCGTCTAACTGTTGCACTAATAAAATGGATTCTAACACCAACTACTTACGTTTCTGAGTAATAAGCCTCGAAACCTGCGGAAAAAAATCCAATGCGGGAAAAAAAACCTAATGCGGGAAAAAATCAATTTTTCATTGTTCTATTAGCAGTGAGTATAAACTCAATTTCATCGTGTTCTACAACTCTTAGGCTGCAGCATAGACTAAAAAACTTTTTCTCCTACAAACATGTGACTCACAATTTTTCTTAAAAAATCGACTCTTTGGCAGAAATGACTTCTGCCCAAATATGCATTTTTTCAGAATTTAAAAGCATTAAAACTTGTCCTGTACATTTAGCAAGCTTACTAGAATTTTTCCACTACAATCAGCCAACTTTCCTATCCTACCCACACTGCTGCCTTTGGTGAAAGGGCATTTTTATAATAACATACTCGCGCACGCACGCATACTCAAAACTGAAAACACAATTAGAAAAATGATACAAAAATAGTACAAAAAAAGTACAAAAATAGTACAAAAAAAGTACAAAAATTGTACAAAAATTGTAAAGAAAAAAGTACAAAAACTGTTAATTAAAATAAGGCAAAAACTCATTATAAATTGGAGCACTATTCATCAACAAGTATCGGAAACATATTAAAATGTATCAGACAAAGCACAAAAGCATTTTTAAAAATAGTACAAAAAAAGTACAAAAATAGTACAAAAATAGTACAAAAAAAGTACAAAAAATGTACAAAAATAGTACAAAAAAAGTACAAAAAGAGCCAAATTTGCAAAAAACAATAAGTTAGTCTTATCAAACAACAAAAGTATCAGAGCGAAATAAAGTACACCACGGTGATCCAAAATGGCTAAAAAATGTATTATAGCAGCGAAACTTCAAAAAAACGAGTTTTCAAAAAGTACAAAAAAAGTACAAAAAAAGTACATAAAAAGTACATAAAAAGTACAAAAAAAGTACAAAAAAAGTACAAAAAATGTACAAACCCACTTTTGTACTTTTTTTGTACTTTTTATTTATATTTTTATATATATATATATACTTTTATATATATAATATATATATATATTATATATATAATATATATATATATATTATATACTTTTATATATATAATATATATATATATTATATATATAAAAAGTATATATATATATATATATATTTTTATATATATAATATATATATATATTATATATAAAAGTATATATATATATATATATTTTTTTATATATAATATATATATATATTTTATATATAAAGTATATATATATATATATATACTTTTATATATATAATATATTTATATATTTTATATATAAATGTATATATCTATATTTATATACTTTTTTATATATATAATATATATATATAATATACTTTTTTATATATATATGTATATATACTTATATATAATTATATACTTATATTATATACTATATTATATACTTTATATATATATATATATATATATATACTTTTTTTATATATATATATATATATATATATATGGGCGGATGGCACTGAGCAGTGGGCGAGGGACGGTGTATATACTATATTGTATATATTATTGCGCAGTATATAACTTGGTATTCAGTTAAGTTTATAATATGTGTATACTATTCGGCGCATAGCTGTGAGGGACATAGACCACCGCCGAATTTTTTACCGAAAAATATACCTATTCCCCACAAATATGGGTGGGGAATAGGTGTCAGCATTATGTCACATCGTAAAAACAAAATGACAAGATATGTACAAATAAAGCACAAAAATAGTACAAAAAAAGTACAAAAATAGTACAAAAAAGGTACAAAAATAGTACAAAAAAAGTACAAAAATGACTGAAAATTTTAACCTCTTTTTTACTTTTTGAAGGCCTATTTAAGTGATTTACTATCCATTTTTTAAGGAAAATTTAGCCTTGAAACAAAAAAATAAAAGTACAAAAAAAGTACAAAAATAGTACAAAAAAAGTACAAAAATAGTACAAAAGATTTGAATAGAAAGTACAAAAAAAGTACAAAAATAGTACAAAAAAAGTACAAACTTGCACTAAACAGTACAAAAAAAGTACAAAAAATGTACAAAAAAAGTACAAAAAATGTACAAAAAAAGTACAAAAAAAGTACAAACTTGCCAGGCCAAATTACGAAAAAAGTACAAAAATAGTACAAAAAAAGTACAAAATTTTTTGTACTTTTTTTGTAACTTTTTGTACTTTTTTTGTACATTTTTTGTACTAATATTTTTTCCTGTGAGTTGGGGGGGAAAAATAGTGGACCTATTTTTTGGAGTAGAGCACCTTGAGGGAAGCATTTTTTGTAATAGAACCCCTATTCACAAATTTGGATTTTCTGAGCTATGACCCCTTGAAAATTGCAATTTCAGTGTTTTTGGAAGTGAACGTAGGCCAAAGTTCGAAGCCAAAAATGGCTATAATCTTTGTTTTTGGATAGTTTTGAGTGCGTTATGATGTTTTATGGCATCGTCTAGGCTTAGTTGGCAGGATTCTCTAGGCTAAGCTGGCAGGATTTTTTCTGAAAATTTCGATTTTTTATTGCCTAAGCCTGAGCCTAAGCCTAAGCCTGAACCTAAGCCTAAGCCTAAGCCTGATACTAAGCCTAAGCCTAAGCCCAAGCCTAAATTAAGGCCAAGTTTGAATTTGGTCAAAAATTGGACGTTTCTGGCGAATTTGGCCAATTTTTCGGCACAAACCCGGTCAAAGAGCCTTTGTTTTGATTCCAAAAAATTGTAACCAATAATCTAACACCATTTAGACACGATTAGAATGGAAAAAACAAGAGCTTCGGAAAAAAATTGCGGAAACGTCCCTGACTGAGGGTTCAAATTTCGGGCGGTTGTATCTCAGAAAATCCAAAAAATGAAATAGGGGTTCTTGAAGCAAAAATGCTTCCCCCAAGGTGCTCTACTCAGAAAAGTAGGTCCACTATTTCCCCCCCCCCCCCAACTGCATTTAACCCCTATTTTTCCCCCCCAACTGCACTTGATCCCAATTTTTGACCAAATTCAAACTTGGCCTTAATTTAGGCTTGGGCTTAGGCTTAAGGCCGATTCACACGGTGCGTTTTTGCCGATGCGATTTTGACGCAAAACGCAAGCCGCAGGTTGTCGCAAGTGAAACGCACCATCTGAACAAACTTTGCGGCCTCAGTGCGTCTCGCATGCCAGGTTGTTGCGTCTTTACTGTTTCAAAAAAATGACAAATTGCTCCGCGCAAATTGTTTAAACCAACAAGTCCGCGGAATCAAAACGCAGTGAAATCCCAGGTCGAATAGCAGTCTGGCGTTTAAAACGCTGCGGCAAAATCAAGACGCAGGTATTCCGCACTAAAAACGCTGCGTCTGTTCAGACATTGCGTTTTGCGTGCGGCAAGCTGCGTTTTGCCGCTGCGATTTTGACGCAAAACGAAAGCCGCAGGGTGTCGCAAGCGAAACGCACCGTCTGAACAAGCTTTGCGGCCTCAGTGCGTCTCGCAGGTCAGTTTGCTGCGTCTTTACTGTTTCAAAAAAATGACAAATTGGTCCGCGAAATTTGTTTATGCCAACACGTCCGCAGCATCAAAACGCAATGAAATCGCAGGTCGAATAGCAGTCTGACGTTTAAAACGCTGCGGCAAAATCAAGACGCAGGCATTTCGCACTGAAAACTCTGCGTCTGTTCAGACATTGCGTTTTGCGTGCGGCAAGCTGCGTTTTGCCGCAGCGACAAAAACGCTGCGGCAAAATCGCAGTAAAATCGCAGCGTGTGAATCGGCCTTTAGGCTTAGGGGCAGGGCTTAGGCTTAGTATGGGGCGTAGGCTTAGTATCAGGCTTAGGTTCAGGCTTAGGCTTAGGCTCAGGCTTAGGCAATAAAAAATCGATATTTTCAGAAAAAATCGTGCCAGCTTAGTCTAGAAAATCCTGCCAACTGAGCCTAGACGATGCCTTAAAACATCATAACGCGCTCAAAACTATCCAAAAATAAATATTATAGCCATTTTTGGCTTCCAACTTTGGCCTACGTTCACTTCCAAAAACACTGAAAATGCATTTTTTAAGGGGTCGTAGCTCAGAAAATCCAAATTTGTGGATAGGGGTTCTATTACAAAAAATGCTTCCCTTGAGGTGCTCTACTCCAAAAAATAGGTCCACTATCCCCCCCCCGACATTATGATGTTTTAAGGCATCGTCTAGGCTTAGCTAAAAGGATTCTCTAGGCTTAGTTGGCAGGATTTTGCCAGAAAATTTCTATTTTTTGGTTTTTAAGCCTGAGCCAGTGGTGTACCCAGGGGGGCGGGGGCTAGGGGGACATCAGCGTCTTCGTCCGCGATTTCAGCGGTCAGCCCCCCCTTTTTTCACTTTTTTTCTGTGGTCTCCCTTGGGTGTTATGACAGCGCCAAAAAAATTTTATGGAACGTCCCCAATTGACCAAAATTACACTTAAATTTCAAAAATTTCCCAATACCTAATTCATTACTGCTATATGTAATGTACACGCCTTTTATCAGCTATGGTGTATTAATAATGAGTAATGCTGACAACTATGGTTGGTATTTAGTTATGTTTTGTATGGCTTTTAATTCAAAACCGCGCGGTGGGTGGAGCTGAGGCAAGAGGGCGGACAGTGGAGGGTATATAGAGGATACAGAAACCCTACATTTTCAATTCAAATTTTATTTCAAAAATCGAAAAAAGCTTCAGCTTGTGGGGGCTGCCGCCCCCAGGCCCGTGCAACAGCTCTGATTGCACGACATGTTGCTGAAAACTTTTTTCAATGCAATAGGTTCAAAAATTCTAAAAAGCCAACCCTTCTGCAGACTGGCGCGTCTGTTGAACTGCATCCGCGTTTCACCCCCCCCCCCCCAGTCGACAATCAGTTCACCCCCCCCCTTCGCAAAATCCTGGGTACGCTACTGGCCTAAGCCTAAGCCTGAACCTAACTGTGACGTAGCCTGGGGGGGGTGGCCGGGGGGCCAGCCCCCCCCCCCTCGGCGGAAATAGAATTTTGTGGACGATTCTGGTATATTTGGCCAATTTTTCGGAAGGAACGGGGTCAAAGTGCCTTCGTTTTGATATTAAAAATTGTAATCATTATTCTAACTGCAATTAGACACGTTTAGAACTGAATGAACACGGGTTTTCAAAAAAAATCGCGAAAACGTCCCGTACTGAGGGTTCAGATTTCGTGGGGTCCTATCTCAGAAAATCTAAAAAATGAAAGGGGTTCCAGAAGCAAAAATGGAAGGTACTCTAGTCAAAAAAATCGGTCCACTATTCTATTCCCCCCCCCCCCCAACTGCACATTTAACCCGTGGGGCTTGTCCTGACGTTGAAGTTTTCCAACGTCCAACTACTGTTCAATTTTTTGTTTTGACCCGGAATCTTAGGGGGGGGGTACGCTGGGCCTCTTTTTTTCTTTCTCCTGGCTACACCTTCGGGCAATAACAGCAACGTTCATTTGTTAGATTTAGATTTTGTAACCTTAAGCAAAAGATTCTTTTTATTTCAGTGTAGCAGTTTTCGGCCGTCGTCTTTCGGCCGCGCAATGATGACTGATACCGGCACTAGAAGTGTTAATGTATTTGAAGAGGATGGGAACATGGAGACCATTTTGGGGTATCCCCCTTCTGCGAACGACTCCCCTGGAATTCTCACCGTAAACACCTCTACTTCACATTCAACCCACAGAGAATCCCATAGTCCGTCTCCAATGCATTCCAATTTAACAGGTGGGTGAGGATTAGTTAATGACATTTTAATCTTTAAGCATGCATGGGCAATAACTTTTCATTGGTGACTGAGGTTTTCCCGTTTTTTAAAATGTGCTAAATATATACTTGTTGAATGTGTATTTTACTTTAATTTGTTGTGTGCATTTGTAGTTTCAATTTTTTAGAAGCCAAATTTTCGCCCAATAAATTACACAGGGCTGAGGCCACAGACACCAAAGTTGGCATTTAGATTTTAGAATTCGGCTGAGTACTTTGCATGTCTCTTCAGTTTTGGTTGTGGTCACAGATGTACATGGGGGGTCTGGGGGGCGGCAAGCCCCCCCAGGTTTGAAATTGAAATTTCGGGACAAGCCCCCCACAGTTTTGACCATACGTGGGCAGCTAGCGAATTCTGGGGGGGGGGTGAGCCACCGGGGGGGGGGGGGGGGGGGGCGGAGCAACTTTTTCGGCTATTTTTGCTTCGTGAGCATACATGTAGTTGGGGGGGGGGATGGGGGGGGGAAGACCCCCCCCCCAAAATCCGGTCCCAGGGGAGGGAGGGGGGGTCCCGCCAGGGGAAAAAGAGGGGGGAGGGTCCCGGCGGGAGTAAAATTTTGGCCAAAATTTAAAAAAATCGGCATTTTTTTGTGAAATTTAAGCGATTTTTACAAAAATTTTCGCCAAAAATTGTCAAAATCGGTGTTTTTTGGTCAAAAAAGGTAAAAACGCGTCATTTTTGGGAGGGGGGGGGGGTCAAAAATGAGCTGACAAAGGGGAGGGGGGTCCCACCAAGGGGGGGAGGGGTACCCAAAATTTTGGCGCTGTTACATGTATGTTCGTGAGCCACCAATTTCGCTTCGTGAGCCAGTAATTTTTGCTCCGTGAGCTACCTTCGAAACATTCTGGGCGGGGTGAGGATGCCTTCTGGGGGCGGGACCTCCCCACGCCCATGTATGGATTTCACCCACCGGGACAAACCCCATCCTAAAGGCTGAAAGAAAGTTGCCCGAACACTCCAAAATTGCCCCAGATTACCGTAAAATGCTTCAAAAATGAGCAAAAAGCAAAAAATTGCTAAAAATAGCCAAAATTTGCCTTTTTTAGGCAAAAATTCGAAATTTTTGCGTTTTTGTCCGCTCAAGCATCCGAAACGTCGGGACAAGACCCCCCCCCTAAAATTTAAAAAACTCCGGGACAAGCCCCCCCCCCAGACCGAGACCCTGTGTACATGTATGCTATGGTTGTGGTTGCTGATTTGGTTGTGATTGCTGATTATTGGGGCAGCTAGGGCTCAGAAGGAACTTCACTTTAACGGATGCAGGCATTTTTATTACATGAATGATTGTTGGTTGCAGGGGACTGTGTGGCCAAGGGTTTTTTGTTCCAAAATTCCAAATGCGTCAAAAATTTAGTACGTCCATAAAGCAAAAAATTTCTGCAAAATTTATATGCCATTGCTAATTGCGCAATAGCTCAAGACTTCAGAAACTGATGAACCAACAAGGGTCCAGGAGGTAGCAAATTTAAAATGTTTAAGAAGATATGACATTACGAGCCACAAATTCTGTAAAAATGCCATTTTTGCTGCGATAAAACAGCTAAAAGAATATGTACATTAAGCAGTGTATATATTAACTGTTAAGCAATAAAGGTATATAAATAAAGGGTATAAGGCAATAAAGGTACACAATGCAGTCATTGTGCTCGTCATTGTCAATGCGCTCGTTTTATGTAATGAAACATAAAACCAAGGAACAATGAGCTACAAAGTTGCAGGGGTCTGGGGGCTGTAGCCCCCAGAAAACATGTGGGGGGTTTCTGATTTTTAGGCCAAATTTGGTCAATTGGAGACGGATCCGAAGTTTTTTCCGGTCCAAAGGTGGGACCTTTGTGTACATTCCCCCATCCCCCAGTGGCTACGCCCCTGTCCTGTGGTTCACATCAATTGAATCTGTTATTCGCTAGCGGCTGTTTACTACAGCTATGTTTCGTTTAACTATAGCACTCCGACTCGAACCTACAAAACTTGTAATTTTATTAATGGCATTGAACTAACATCTGTCACTTCGAATAAAGACCTGGGGACCTAAAGACC
>JASANF010019432.1:0-21514 GCA_030248245.1 Trissonchulus sp. WLG1_4
ACTAATTTTTAGGCGTTATATACTTTTCAAAATTTATCATCTGTCAATTTACGTACTAAGATAGTTTTATTAAATATTTTTGATTTTGCACTAATTAACTTTTGTGGTTACCTCCCATAAGGTACAATACATCTGTGCAATGCATAAGACAGGAAGTATTAAGAAAAAATAACCCAAAGGCTGACCAGAATTTAGAATGTACTTACAAATAAAGTTTACTATAGTCAAAAATCATTGAATAGAAAGAAATACGAACCACACGTTGAGCAAAAAAAACTTATAAAATCAAGATCATAAATGATATAAAAACCCTGATCATAAAACTAGCTTAATTAAGATTATTACAAACACATAAGACCGGACAAATAATCCAAAAAAGAATCATAAAATGACAAAATTCCGATCAATTGCTGAAAATCTCAGAAAAAAAGTACAATTAAACTAACATTTTATACACTTGAAAAGTCACTGACTAGCAATATGAACCAGACTTTAAGCCCACAAATCATACTGAAGATCAAGAAGAACCACAAATTGCTAAAATAATCCTACGATTAACACATGAGATTAAAAACATTAACCGTTTCCTAAGTAAACAATCACACACATCGCTGAAGTAGGTCAATGATTAGCACCTATTATAGTAAAAATTAACAAACAATAACCACCATTTGTTAACTAAATAACCACGGAAATAACTGACATAAGTCTAACTACCGCGTAAGACCCTAAGAAATAACCATAAAATAATCCGGGACTGACGATTTATTTCCACCATGTACTATTATTTCCTGCTAAATGTTTATTAAACCAGTGTTATCACAATATTGAGTACAAATATTATCAAATTATAACCACAAAACACGCACTACCATAAAAAACCGCAAAAACAACTATGATTAACACATGGAACTTGAAAATTAACTAATCATTAACAGTTTGCTAGCTAAATGTTAACGATTTTGTCCTAAACACACGAACGAAAACGCCTCATTACAAAGTTACTGGAAGTTAACAAAAACCTCCATGACGTATACTAAGTCAGGTCTACCAGCCCACAGAGTATAACCTCGCCTCGGCTATACAAAGACCTATAAATCGCATTGATTATCTTAACGGTTAAGTTAGGCCCGTAAATATTTTGCCTAGATTCTTAAATAAGGTTATAGTGCTAGTAAAGGGCTTTATAATGACGTATTAATCATTTAAATCTATCGAGTATATATTTGCTGGAAAATGGTCCATGCCCGTAAAATGTGCGGTATCAATTTAGCCACACAGTACTTGAACGTGATAGAAACATAAGTGGGTTGTACTATAACAGCATTTCCAACCACTGAGCAGAAATTAAGCTTAGCATTTTGTATCATCTTGTAGCACGGGTAATATGCTATACGATGACATATTGCTCAAATTGATCGGTCTCATAATGGCTAAATGATCCTACATGCCCGTAAAATGTGCGGTATGTTTTTACATCAAAAATTGTGTAAGGTTTGCTAAACTAGGTATGCTTGCCGTTAAAGTAGGAGTTAGTCTAGATTTTTGTGTCAACTTGTAGTACGGGTGATAGGCTACACAATGACGTATTGCTTGACTAGCTAGGACGTATAACGGTTAAGTAACTAGGTACATATGCTGATAAAGTAGGGGGGGTAAGACTAAGTTTTTATATGGTCGTGTAGCCCTTATGATAATCTATAAAATGACCTATTGATCGGGTTGATCGGACGAATATTTGCTAAGTTATAGCTATTTTACTTAAAATACATAATACTACAGTATCCTACCTTTCAGCCACTAGTTGGCATCTATTTATGTTTACAAAAGGCCTGCGGGCATGCACGTGTTTATTGAAAAACCACACACACATTACGTAATTCACAAAAAACAAACAATAATAGGTTTATGAAAAATGATAGTAACTTAAAAGTACAATGCAAAAAAAAATTATGAAGCTAATAATTTGTGTAAAATTAAAAAAAAATTAAATTAAAAATTAGCAAATAAGTTTAAAAAACTGTGGAAGATTAGAAAATGTGCTGTACGGAAGAATGGTGAAAGTAAACATTTTGGCTAAAATTTGAAAAATTGAAATAAATAAAAATTAGTATAATTAAAAAACGCCTAAATAGAAAATAGTATCTAATTACATAGTTTAATACTTTAAAACCAGTTTAATAACAGGTAAGTTGTCTGACATTACACTATGCAGCTGCCAGTTTGCTCCACCACCCCCACCCAATTCTCTTTAACTGGAGCAAACTGGAGCTAAACTGGAGCTAAGCTGGAGCCAAGCTGGAGTTTACACGTTAAACATAGGCAAATTCCTGAACCCCCGCAAGAACCCCCACCCAGAGTATCGTACTGCTTGCACCTATACTACTTGCGTGTTTAGTCATTTTTTCCAAGTTTTAATTAAACTTGCTTTTCCGTTCATATCTGGTTAATGCTACAAGAACCAAATGTCATATTTTAGTCAAACTTTTACTATACATTGTAAAATATTAGGAAATTTTTAAATTTACTCTAACTTGTTTATTTTTTGAGAAAATAAACTTTGACTGTGCAAAATTTAACGTTTACTAATTAGCATTTTTTAAGTTTTTGATGAATAACTCGCAAAATACTCATCAGTCAAAGTTTTTTTTATTATACAAATTTAGATATATTTATTTGTTATTTGTGTGCAAAAAATCAGCCAAATCGAAGTAGGGGTATTGAACGATTTTTAAACTTGAAATGCCCTACCTAGATTAGCATTTATTGCAGCCCTGATTAATATCATGTCATGCACTGTTATATATACCACACCCATTAATATGATGTTCATTGTCAACATAGTCCACATAATGCACAATTATATCATGTTTATTAGATTCTGATTATGAAATTTTTGGATCCAATATAGCGCAAAATTTGAACTATTTACAACGTTCTAAAGCTACTTTTTTCTAGTTTCCGCCTTGTAATTTCGACAATACTTAGCAGTGGAAATTTTATTTATTATACAAAAATAAACATACACATTGGTTCTTTGTGTGCAAAAATCAGTCAAATCGAAGTAGGGGTATAGAACGATTTTTAAGCTTGAAATGTCCTACCTAGATTAGCATTCATTGCAACCATGCCTAGTATCATATTGTGCACCGTTACATATACCACATCCATTGATATGATATTCACTGTTAAAATAGTCCACATAATGTACAATTATATCATGTTTATTAGATTTTGATTATAAAATTTTTGGATCCAATATAGTGCAGAATTTGAATTATTTTCATCGCTCTGAAGCTACTTTTTTCTCGTTATTGCCTTGTAATTTCGACAATACTTGGCAATCAAAGTTTTATTTAGCTGAATAATCAGACATGTTATTTATGTGCAAAAAAAATCAGCTAAATCAAAATGGGTATAAGTCCCTTCTTTGACCTCACACTGTGTCGCTTAGACATGGTCGTTATCTGAATCCTTCTAGTTTATCGCATTGTGCCGCTATATAGACATTACTTGATCTCATGTTAATTACTATAAAAATGCATTGTGATTAACTATAATTGTATAACTATTATAATTATTAACTATAATTGTATAACTATTATAATTTTTTAAAATAATTTTTCGGCGCAAATTGTATATAATTAGTTTATACTAAATTTTTCGAACAAAAACTTTCTTATTTCTTCATCAGGTTGCTCAAATACATCCACATCAATATATTTGCTCAAATACATCCGCATCAATATATTCTCGCGTCATTTACCTGAAGCTGATCTACATCACTGTTTTCTCCAGTTGCAACACTACTAACTGTAACATGACCACGTCGGCCTCCAGCTGTTTCCTTTTCACTGTTCGACGTTGAGGTTGAGGTCGACGTTCGGGTCAGCCTTGTTTTTTTTGCTCGCCCCGATCGAAAATGTCACGAAGATAGGATAGCTGATTGTCGTTTAAGCGCTTACATTCACGTCCTTGCCTCAATGCCCATCCGACTCCGAGAAATATCTCACCGCTTATTTCGGCGTCAGCTTGAACTTCATTGGCAAAGTCGGTTAGCTCTGGTAATAATGGTTGTACTTGAATTGTTTCCAAAGCATTGGTGTATGTACAAACCGCGATGTCACGTAGTGTCATTCTTTGTGTCACATATTTATGTTTTTCGAATAATACATTAGAACTTACATGTTCTTTATCAGCTGGAGCAGAACAGCGATACGATAACTGCCATTTTAGAACATATACTAGATCAAATAAAAGCTGAAATGCCGTTCATTGATACAGTTTACATCAGAAGCGACAATGCAGGTTGCTATCACTCGGCAGTCGGCAGCTACCATTGCTACCTGTTATAATATGCTATCACTTACCTGAATACCAGTTTCTAGGTGGACGTTTTCAGAAGCGCAAGCTGGTAAATGTCATTGTTACCGTGCGGCATCTTACGTGAAACAGCATATTCGACTGTATGTGCATGCAAATCACCGATGCACCAATACCGCTGAATTTGTGCGCGAAGTTTTCTTTCATCGTGGCATTACATCTATATTTGTATTTCGCGGAACCATTGAATTGCAAAAGTCAAATACAGCCAAACCTCGTTTTCCAGGAATTGCGAGTTATTACGACTTTGAGCTGAGTTCACTTTGGAGCGAGCCAAAGTGTGGCGCTGTGGCGTGGCGTTTTTTTGGCACTGGTGAGGGCACGGTTATTCCAACAAATTTTTGGCTTGGGAAAGGCAACAGCGCCACGTTTGTACAGTTATAAGCCTACCACGAAGACAGGCACACTTTTCAGCAAGATTTTAAATTCTGAAAATAATGGGCTGATCCAAACAATGAAAAAACTCAGCAACTGGAAGTGGTAGAAGCTTTCGTCTCAGACGAAATTCTGGAAATTGCAGATGATCCTATTGTCACAGAAGAAGCAAAGGTTTGCCTAAAGGTTTGTCACAGACGAACTAACAAAGGTTTGCCTAAAAAACAAATGTTCTAGTGCCCAGAACACGGTGCGTACAAACATACACAAGCTATGCATATTCGCAACCGCATCAACTGATAAAAAACATAAATATATGGCACAAGGAATGACACTACGCGACATCCGGCTCGTACATACGCCAACGCATTGGAAACAATTCAGGTACAGACATTCTTACCAGATCTAACCGACTTTGCCAATGAAGGTCAAGCTGACGCCGAAATAAGCGATGACATATTTCTCGGAGTCGGATGGGCATTGGAGAAAGGTCGTGAATGTAAGCGCTTTAACGACAGTCAGCTATCCTATCTTCGAAATATTTTCGATCAGGGCGAGCAATCTAAAAACAAGGCTAACCTGAGTCAAGTCGCTGACTGAGGATATGGAACGAATAACTACTCAATAAGGAAAAACAAGGTTTTCACCGGACGAATATTTAACCTGGCAGCAAATATCCAGTTTTTTTCGCGCGAAACTGCCAACCAGCGACAACGTCGATCAGTGAAGGGGAAACAGATGGAGGCCGACGTGGTCAAGTTACAGTTAGTAGTGTTGCAACTGGAGAAAACAGTGATGTAGACAAGCTTCAGAAAAGTGAAGCTAAGGTGTTTAACTGTGATCAAGAATATATTGATGCGGACGTATCTGAGCAACGAGATGAAGAAATAAGAATTTTTTGCTGGAGAAGTTTAGTAAAAACTAAATACAATTTGCGCTAAAAATTTAAAGTTATTTTAACTTAATTTCTAACTTAGTTAAGTAACTTAGTAAAGTTAGAAATGGGTGCTGAGTAAACCTAATAAACATAAAATAGTTAATCACAAATTGGTGCATTTTTATAGTAAACAGCATGAAATCATGTAATGTATATATAGCGGCACAATGCGACAATCTAGAAAAGACTCACATAATGACCATGTCTAGACGACCAGGTTGAGGGCAAAAATGTGACTTATCTCTATTCTGATTTGGTGGCTTTTCGCACATAAGCACCAACTATATATTACTTATTTATGCTAAATAAACTTTGATTGTCAAGTATTGTCGAAATTACAAGGCAAAAAGGAGAAAAAGGGTATAGAGGTATAGAACGGTGAAAGTAAGTCAAATTCTGCGCTATATTGGACCCAAAAATTTTGTAATCAGAATCTAATATACTTGATAAAATTGTAGATTATGTGGACTATTTTGACATTGAATATAACATTAATGGGTGTGGTATATGTAACAGTGCATTGCATGCTACTAGCCATGGTTGCAATGAATGCTAATCTAGGTTGGACATTTCAAGCTTAAAAATCGTTCAATAACCCTACTTCGATTTGGCTGATTTTTTGTACACAAATAACCGATATGTATGTCTAAATTTGTATAATAAATAAAACTTTGATTGCTAAGCATTCTGCGAGTTATTAATCAAAAACTCAAAAAATGCTCATTAGTAAACGTTAAAATTTGCACAGTCAAAGTTTATTTTCTCAAAAAGTAAACAAGCTAGAGTAAATTTGAAAATTTCCTAATATTTTACAATGTATAGTAAATGTTTGACTAAAATATGACAGTTGGTTCTTGTAGCATTGACCAGATATAAACGGAAAAGCAAGTTTAATCAAAACTTGGAAAAAATGACTAAACACGCACATTTTGGGAGATCATATCTGACCTTAGGAATATAGGAGAAAGCTAAAATTTTGCACATTGCATACACTCATATAGGTCTACCATATGTGTAAATTTGAAGCAAATCGGAGATGGTCGAAAAAATTACTGCCCCTGCCCCTGTCCCTGCCCCTTCACACAATGGTCGATCCTTACAGACAGTCAGTCTTAATATTTCCTCTGGAATATTGGCTATTGACACACAGCAACAAAATGTAACCACGTCTCACTCAGCCAGCAGAAAAGCTTTTTTATTACCGTTTAATCGACATATACTGAGTTATGAGGGCAGCTGGCCGCAAAAAATAGCAACGGGCACAGTGACAGTGCATTGTAAAAAAATAAAAAATTGTCTTTGCCCTTGTTTTCTGTGTTTAATCACAGATTTAATCGGGTTTCAGTGGGAAACGTGATTGTATAAAATGCAAACGGAATATTTGCTTGCGATAGATTTATGATTTGAAAAGTGTGTCTTACACTGGCTTCACCAAAAAAGAATAGCTCGAGAACAGAATAACTCAGGAATAGCTAATTGTAATCTTTATGTTTAAATCAATTTTTATGAATTCTAAAAGGGAACAAAAAAGTCACGATTACTGATTACTGTGAATATGACATGTTGTGATGTTGCTCGAACAAAAGAATCAAAAAGTTGCCCATGTACCATTGTGTGTGCGGTAAAGTTTCTGATAGCCTTCCTGCAAAGACAGAACTGATGCCGACGACTATTAGCGACTTGGTTGCTGAGCTGCTAACTGTGGCCACTGAATAAAGAATCTTGCTTCCCCCGACACTCGACATTGGTGGACCTGCGGGGTAAGAAAAATTTAAAACTGAACGAAACAACTAAGAAGCTAAAATAGAATAAATTTTAACAGATACCATATAACAGATACCTTTTTTGTGCGGATATTTTTTTGTTAGATGCTGACTTCTAATGCAAATGTAATTTTTTAGCAAAAGATCTTGCGACAGGTCGCAGTGGGTAATTACGCGCTCTCGAATTTTCGCATATGAGCTTTGCGCCTCAACTCCGCTGTCCGTCTGGATGTGCATAGGTATAACGCGCAAGATGCTGTTTTTCTTAACCTACTCATCCGTTACATCTTTGAAATACTCATCTACTAAATCAAACCATTTTTTTGTGTCTTGAGTATAAAAAATAGGCAATTTTATAATTTTGGTTAGCTGCTCAGTAACCAGATGCGACTTTTCTAAAGGCTGAGACTGAATCCCTAAAACGCTTTGTATAGCCAGCGACACAAAAGATTTGTTTTCCTGACTTAAAGTTTCTATGACTTCATCTTTTGTGGCTGGCATTTCAAAATCGGGATCACCCTCTTTCATTACTCTCAGAACCTTTTGCAATGTGACTAGACTAAGGCCATTAAAATCAATAGTAACCGGCCCGGGGTTTAGCTCAACATCCCCAGCTATTACCAACAACCAGTTTAGTGACGTCAAATGGCGATCAGATAGTTTTAATGACGCACCAAAACAATTTGATCGTTCGTGTTTTGAGTAAAACTCTGTTGTTTGGTACAGAATTTTGCAAAACGGCCGGCTCAAAAGAATAGAAACTTGGAAAAAGGCCGGTTTGAACCAAACTGGTTGCTGAACAAACGAACCGGATACATAAATGGATGAGGTAGATAGGCTAGAAAACAAATTTAGGTACAGTTTCAAAATAAAAAACAACGCCACTGTTTGCATCCTATAAATTTTATCGATTTTGCTAAAAAATTACATTTGCATTAGAAGTCGGCATCTAACAAAAAAATATCCGCACAGAAAAGGTATCTGTTATCTGGTATCTGTTAAAATTTATTTTATATTAGCTTCATAGTTGTTTCGTTCAGTTTTAAATTTTTCTTACCCCGCAGGTCCACCAATGTAAATTATAGAATGAGGATCACAAGTTGTTTGAAGCTTTTATTCTTTGTCTCATTTTATTATAATACTGGACGATGGCAATTACTCAGTTGATATTGCTTCAAGGTTCAACATGTCAAACAGGCAAATACTAACGGTAAAATCAAACCATATATCTGACTATAAAATAATTGTAATGAAGTTGTTACAACTTGTTCTTTTGAAGAATTCTCATGTCAGTTTATTTTAGTAACTCAGCTTACACTATTGCGTATTGTTTGTGCATCGTCCTATTGCAACACTCACTGTATATGAAGGAGCCAATGGCAATAAGGATATTGACCGCTAAAATTAGCTTAATACGCAGAAATTTGTCTTTGAAATACTTCGAATAAGAAACTCGGTATCGGTCGTGAGAAGCAAGATAATCTGCGTCAATATTGAGGTACGGTGACAGCTTCCCGAAAACTGTCAGCATCAAAACCATCGATAGAGCGTGCAAAATCGTGTAACAAATTTGCAGATAAGTATTTTTTGGGAACTTGAAACACCAAAAAGTACCGACTGCAGCTGAAAAAGTTAGCACAAATCCAGGCCAAATTTCCGTTTCGCTGCCTCGACTAGTAATAGGAATCGTGGCGAGTCCATGAAATACCAGAATTAGGTCTGCGAAAATGAAAAATAGTCCAAAAATCAGTTGCACAACGGTGAATATCTTGTAATATTGTTGGTAACGCACAAGGCTAGATTTCTCTGACAATAGTGTGTGAGATATCGCCATTATTGGATCAAAAACTGTCGAACAGAGTGGACAAAAAGCCAGGCTTGAAATTCAAATCCACCCAAAATTGTTTTATGGTGAAACACTGATCAAATGATGTAGGGTCTTTAGTGTTCAGTTTCAAAACACTTTTTACAAAATGACGTCAAAGTTGGGTTGATAGGTTCCTCTATCCTTCATCTTATTTTGCGATTGCGATTTCTGTCATAGACAAATACGCAAAACAGAATATGTTCACAACAAGCGCCTGGTTCATGTTTGTCTTGCCTGTGTACGTTTGACCCTAAGTACGATTTTAAAGAGCGGTAAAGCAAGTCTGATATTTGGCGTTGGCGCTAAGGGGTTTTGAATTTTGATCCGCCGCCACAGACTGAGCCTGCTTCCCAATGAAAACCTTATCGTAGAACTGCGCATGCCTTTGCCTACATATCCATCCACTCGGCCACCGCCCTGTTGTTTCACTCTGATACCTAGTACCTAAGGCATCCTCGTGAAGTAATATAACTGATTCTGTGAAACATAAACCTGACAGGTTTCACTAGTATGCTAATTGTTGCTCTGAGGCAGCATTATAAGTGAAAGGGTTGTTTATGTCAACATTAACTCTTTCCTTCATGAATTTTTTCTAAATTGTACTAGGCTAGGTTCTCATACTAACCACGACTCACTCAACAGAAAAGCTTGTTTATTAGACCGTTCATCGAAGTCAGCCGCAAAGGACAGCTATCCTACAGGCCTATTATGCTACCAGCCTCCCGCAGGGCATTTTTCTAATCTAGTAAAATCTGATTAGAATATTTGGTTGCATTATTGTCTTAATAATTAGTCTCATTAATTTAATTCATTCAAAACAGTGTCTTAGAAAATTTAGAATTCAATAAAAACAGCATTATTAAGAGCTAATTTTTTGATTTTCAAGTTTTTTTAATTACCTTACTATACTATATAAACTTTCTTGCTCAAAAATAATTACGATAATAAAGGAAACCGTTTAACCGCTACACCGGTTTGAAAAAAAAATAAAAAATTTCCATACTGACATTTTCGGGCTCAAACCTCTACTACGATGAATGTAAGATGATACTATAGTGTCATATAATTCGCAAATATTCAGACCGTCATAACTTGCCTCAACGTTAACGTAAAAACATAAAACTTACAGCTTTCAACTCAGAACAGTGGGCGCATTTAAATGATACCTTACTTGACGTATACCACTCACGCATAAACGTTTAAATTTCCAATTCTAAATTATGACGCAAGCTTAACGTAAAGTTACAGGGGCATGTCACCCATCATTTGAAAGCTCTCTGCATTTGCTTACAAGTGATGCTAATATTATTGTAGTATCTCTACGCTATCGAAAGTTATGGCCCTTAACCCTTTGCTGACTATGTACACAATTCACACCATGTGTGATCAAGTCTCAATGCCAAGGTTGAATTTTTTCAAATTTTTGTTAGTTTTAAAAATTATTTGTTAAACCATAAATTTCATCAGGAATAATTGAACAAGTCTAAACTAGACGCACTAGACTTGTTATCTAATTTAGTTAGATAATCTTAATCTTAATTGTTAATTAATTCTTAATTGTTAATCTAGTTAGTCTAATTTTTTTGTGTGAATATCGGCCTATTGCTCTTGCTGCGATACTTACTGTATAATAAGGAGCCAATGGCAATAATAATATTGACGGCTAAGGTTAGCTTAACGTGTCGACGAGTGTTGTAAAAAAGCTCCTCTTCTGGATGCCAAAATCTGCCGAACCCGTAACGAGTCACGTGATCGGCTTGATGATTGAGGTAGGGACCCAGGTTCGCGAAAATGGTTAGCATCAAAACCATCGATAGAGCGTGTAACATGGCGTAACAAATTTGCAGATAAGTATTTTTTGGGAACTTGAAACACCATAAAATGCCGACTGCAGCTGAAAAAGTTAGCACAAATCCAGGCCAAAGTTCGGTTTCGCTATTTCGACCGCTGTGGTGAATTTTTGTGGCGATTCCGTGAAATACCAGAAGAAGGTCCGCGAAAATAAAAAATAGTCCAAAAATCAGTTGCATAACGGTGAATATCGTGTAATATTGTTGGTAACGGACAAGGCTAGATTTCTGTGACAATAGCGTGTGAGAAATCACCATTATGGGATCGAAAAGTATAAAACAGAAAGTATGAAGTCAGGCTGTAAATTTAAAATTATCCCAAATGCAGTGTTTAGTGAAGCAATAATGAAACCGAATCCGTAAAACTATTTTTAGTGCGATCTATTGTGTTATGTTTCAACTTTTTTTTTGTCGACATAGGTATAGCACAGTGGATGGGTGAAGCTTGTACCCCCCCCCCTCAAAACCGTACATAAACGGGCTATTTCGCGCTCCGCATTGGACTCACGCCCGTGCATAATAGGAAGAGTGTCATACTCTTCCTATTATGTACTCTTGGTAATATCAAGGGCACAAAACGAATGATTAATTCAAAGTAATTAACTATTTTTATATTTTTAATGTCAAAAAATTTATGGTACAAATTGATAGGCATAAGTTTACAAATTGTACGACAGTAATTACAAAAATTCTCACGAATGTTTTTACATAGACATGTCGTGCGATTGGTTAGCTTTATTCGAAGCAATTTCTTCCAAGTGATTTAGATTCTACCGATTATGATTTAAATTTACCGCCACCTGTTGGTGCAGGCTTCTCGGCTGGTTGTGGCCATGGATTATAACTTGATAATTTTTGTATAAAATTGCTAATTGTTTGCTTTACGTATGCGTAATATATTGCGATACAGACTCCAGCAAACACACAGGTACATGCCAGTAAACCAGTAAGTGCCACAGCCACAAGTATTGCCGTTTTCGCAGCCGGCTTCGTTTCTACGACGACTTCGTTATAATCACTAACGACTGTTGTCGTAGTTCTCACTGTTGTGGAAACTGAGGTTTCGGTCACGATTTTTGGCGTTTTTGGCAATTTAGTAGAACTCGGCGCGAATGTTCTTCGTGGGAAAGTTGTCAATTCTTGTAATGAAGTAGAACTTACCAGTACAGATACTGATGTGGTAGATAATTGGGGTTCTGAGAGAGTTGTAGATTCTAACCAGGCTTGGAAACACCCTCTTGGAACGAATACTTCTTTGTGCCAAGAAATAGGCATCCAGTAGTAAACTCGATACACCGGCGTGTAGGTTTGGATGACAAAAAACCACTTAATTTTAATTGTGGTGCTCAATGGGCGAATAAAATGTGACAAAAAACCTGCCCCCAAAACAAGCGGTCAGCCCAATGCTGCTTAGATTGGAGATTCTGACCGCAGTGCCATCAAACTCAAGTTTTTGCCACAAAAAATTAAATATCGGAGATGCCCTGTTGACTACCGTTATTTTAATAGTGCTGTGGACTTTTAATATTAATATTAATTATTAAAATAACGGTACTGTTGACTTTAACGCAGAATTCATCATACCTTTTGAACTGGTTGCAATGATCCGTATCTATATATACGCCACCATTTTTTATCAATGTAAGAAACTTGAAGTCAGCAATAGGGTTTGGAATGACAAAAAAACGGAAGGTCACAGTGAAACCAGAATTTGAACTTTTTTGAGGCTGGTAAACTCTACAGACAAGTCGGACGAATATTTTTGAAGTCAGTTGCTTCAATTTAACGCTAAGTTGCTCAGTTTTTATGACAATACTGTTTAGTGGGCTTCTGCATTTAACTTTTCTGATACTATTGTATTGGTAATACGTCGCACTGGGCACCAAATTCTCGACCATAAAAAAGTAGCAAACATGGGTAAAAGCGTGTTGTTTAGGTAAACCGCGAAAGCAGTCGGATCGCACGTGAGCTGCGAATGAAGTCTGGTTATGACGTACGCAATTTTTATGCGACAGAAAGCGACATTGGTCAGTCTTCACTTTGGTGTCTCCGTTTCGACAGAGGCTATCCACTTGCAACGGCCTGAAGTAGTGCTTTCGAGTATTTGGAAGACATTCAAATTCGTGATCTTTCAAAGAATGGCAGCCTAAGTTGCCGGTAGAATTATACCTACAGAAGAAATCGCCAGTGCAAATCGACTGACAATGGGTGCCAGACATAAACCCGGGCACAATAAAGTGGATTCGAATGTCGTAGAAAGAATTTGACATGTCTGATTTGCAAGAATTAGGATCGTTTTCGAAGACGCAACAGCCACGCAAACCGATTAGCTCTGTCAAGTTTCCCTGCAACGAGATCTCTCTTGTGAGCTGTGCGCTGGGATTTCCGTAATCAGGCTTCGGCGCAGGCATCAATCGATCTTCCAGGGATCTTGGGTAGAGTCTGATGGAATCGATATCCGAGCCGTTGTCGTCTTTTCCCCGGCAAGTTATTCTCAGCTTTCCTCCTTCCACTGGAGAAAAAAAAAAAAAAAAAAAAAAAAAAACAAAACAAAAAAAAAAAAAAAAAAAAAAAAAAACAAAAAAAAAAAAAAAAAAAAAAAAAAAAATCAACCGTGTAGCCCGAGTTATCGATGTAGCTTATCGAAGTCAATCTCGGTTTCTTTGCAGAGCTTCGAAATAAAACCAATAAAACTGTCAAAATCTTAAGATCATTTCGCAAAGTCTGGTACGAACGCATTTTTGACACGACCTGAGTTTATGACTATTCTAACTTCAAACATTGACAATTGCAATGAATGTTGCAATCAAATCTCTTTGCAGGAAAGTCTTCCTGATGGGAAACAATTACTTTATTTTGAAAAAAGAAAGAAATGGAGGTTCCGAAAATCGAACTCGGGCCGCGTTGACGACGAAAGTGCTAACCAAACCACTACGCCGTAGCCCCCAAACTGCATAGGCCATATTTCTCCTGTATCTATAAAACTTTATACTTGGTTTACATAGAATTTGCCAGACTTTATACTTGGTTTACATAGGACCTGTGCATTTAACATTCTTGACTAACATTATCGCTTCAAACAGTTTGCTAAAATGACACTTCTCCAAAATCCGGATCATACGATATTGCACAAACATGTGAAAACAGATCAAACTGCAATGCAACTGCCGGCGGAACCTGTGGGGATTATTGAACGACACAATGCCATCTAACAGCGAATCGTAGATGCCATCACAAAGTTCGGACTCTCTTTTCGAATTGAGGTCAACCAAAAGTGCACGGTAACGTCCAGAAGCTTTTGGCCAAATATAGTTGTAAAAGAAGAGGCCAACAAAAAGGGCTTCATTTTGGACATTACGGGCGAAATGCATAAAGGCAGTCTTACGTTAAAACCAGTCTAAGGCATTCTATTGCAGCAAAATAGAACATCGTAACGAAAAATTCTACACATTACGTAAGGTAGAGTGTTCGCTTAGACTGCGTTTTAGCTAGACTGAGTTAAAACTGCCTTTATGCATTCCACCCTACTTGTCTCTTTCTAAATAGCCCAGAAGCATTTGCTACTACTCGACAACAAAAAGTTGAGAAATATCAAGCAAATGCGAATGCTTATTGAGCTCTACGCTATCAAGTTATCCTTGACCCCACAGTAGTCGTTGCTCTAGGTCCTAGGATTTTGGGATCCCTCCGATAATACTGTTTGTCACTTATTGGGATACCCAAGTTATGCAAAGCAAAAATGTTCAATTTATAGTTATGAAAACCATTTTATATTCAACCGACATATTCTGGCGTCATTGTCTCAGTCAAAAAACAAAAGTCGTAGCAAATAAATTAACATTTGCTATTCTTTCTTAAACTGACGGCCTTCGTTCTAAAAATCATCGGCCAGATGGTGACGCGGGGCGACATGGCCGGACCGCCGATGAGAATGGTACGGGACCAGTGCGTGGACCTGCTCCAGCAGTTTTGCAGCTCGCTGCTGTGTCCCAATTCTACTTACACCCGGCATCCAATCGGAAACCCTGGCATACGCAGAAAGGGCGGCAACGACTCTATCAATCTCCCTGCTGACAAGAAATTTAAGCCAAGCGGTGCTACCAGTGGGTCCCTCGCGTATTCTCAACAGCATGCCCTGGGAGCTTAACAGCAAGGTTCTGCTGGTCGGTGACAGCCAGGCCCGGAGGATTAAATCCGAGTGGCTTCGTTCCTGCGCCCGGGTGGTAACACTGGCCAGCCATTTTTGATGTGAAATCCGCGTTGACCAGCGTCACGGTAGACCCGAAGGTCGAATCTATTGTGTTCTTGCTGAACAGCGTAGACGTTCCCCAAGGGCAGGCTCACCACGTTGGAGAACGCATGCGAGACCTCGTAGACCTGGTTAGTGGCCCCATCGGTTTCTCTGGAGACATTGCGATGATTAATATCCCCACAATCGCTAAACAACCAGTGGCGGTAAGGACGCAAATCGTAGCTTGACTGGGATGCTGTCCAATCTCCAGTGAAATGTGGTTGACTTTCGGCCAATCATGTTGTCGAACCCGGCTGATGTGACTACACTGAAAGCCAATATGCTGGAGTCGGACGCAAATCACAGTTTAAACAAGGCTGCGATGTCCTTGCTGAGCCTCATTTCTGGTCTAGCCGTCCCTATCACCTGGGCCAGATTTATCGAAGCAAAATGTTTGTCGTTGAAAATGTTCGCCGTTGAAAATGTTCGTCGTTGAAAATGTTCGTCGTTGAAAATTTTGGATTGATCGAAACATTTTCAACGACGAACATAACACGTAATTATAGGACAAATGTTTGTCGTTGAAAAACAAATGTTTGTCGTTGAAAAAGCAAATGTTCGTCGTTGAAAATGTTCGTCGTTGAAAAAGCAAATGTTCGTCGTTGAAAACCAAATGTTCGTCGTTAAAAACAAATGTTCGTCGTTGAAAAATTTTCAACGGCGAACATTTCAACGGATGTCTTGAGCTCTGTTGAAATGTTCGTCGTTGAAAATTTTACAACGACGAACATTTGCTTTTTCAACGACAAACATTTTCAACGACGAACATTTTGTTTTGATAAATCGGGCCCTGGATGAGCTGCCGACGGACCCCAGCCAAACTGAATCCTGCCCGATTTATCGAAACAAAATGTTCGTCGTTGAAAATGTTCGTCGTTGTAAAAGCAAATGTTCGTCGTTGAAAACCAAATGTTCGTCGTTGAAAGTTTGTCGTTGAAATTGTTCGTCGTTGAAAAATTTTTCAACGACGAGCTTTGCTTTTTTAGATCATTATTATTTTTTAAAAAACAAAAGCACAAAAATTTTTCAACGACGAACATTTGTTTTTCAACGACGAACATTTGTTTTTCAACGACGAACATTTGTCATATAATTACGTGTTATGTTAGTCGTTGAAAATGTTTCGATCAATCCAAAATTTTCAACGACGAACATTTTTAACGACGAAAATTTTCAACGACGAACATTTTGCTTCGATAAATCGGGCCCTGGAGACGAACGAGTGGAAACACCTGGGCCTTCTGACGCAGCGAACGGGGACAACACTTCCCCTTTTTTTGCCAAGAATGCTAAAGTTTAGGACTTGATGGCCGTGTGGCTCTCATCGAAAAGGCGAAAAAATCGCCACTAATATGGAGGTCCAGAAAGTGACCAATTAATTTGAAGCTGTGATT
This sequence comes from Trissonchulus sp. WLG1_4, assembly GCA_030248245.1. NCBI lineage: Eukaryota > Metazoa > Nematoda > Enoplea > Enoplida > Ironidae > Trissonchulus > Trissonchulus sp. WLG1_4. The sequence goes on from JASANF010019432.1 coordinate 16,861, forward strand.
TTGTTGCTCGAACTGTTTGACCTTTATTTTGTTTACTAACCGCAGAGTTTTATCTTTGTATGCGTATTTTGTGTTCACAATAAAAGCTCTATCTGTTCTTATCAGCTTAATCTCTAGTACAAGAGTTACGTGCTGTTGGATATAGGATTGCTGCTGTAGCTTGCTGGACCATGTCCACGGGTTTGCTCGGTATAGCAGCACCGCCGGGTCCGGCCCACTTCCCAAACGGGAAGAAGTTCGGGTCGCACATCTAACACCGTGTTATATTTATCCAATTTAGGTAAAAGTAAAAAACTTATAAGTGAAGCTGATGTGATTACACACTTTAGATGATCTTGATATTAGAATGTCAAATTCTCAGATGGTGCTTGAACTGAGTTTGCTGATGACATTGAAAAGCTATTTGAAAATTTCGACGGTTTTATCGGTCTTATTTGGATGCGTGGCTGAAAAAGCGAGCCTGACGTCAATAAATTATATCGATAACTTGGGCTACACAGTGGATTTTCCGGTGAAAGGAGGAAAGCTGAGAAAAACTTGCAGGGGAAAAGACGACCACGGCTCGGATATCGATTCCATCAGACTCTACCCAAGATCCCTGGACTTGTCAATGTTTGAAATTAGAATAGTCATAAACTCAGGTCGTGTCAAAAATGCGTTCGTACCAGACTTTGCGAAATGATCTTAAGATTTTGACAGTTTTATTGGTTTTATTTCGAAGCTCGGCAAAAAAAACCGAGATTGACTTCGATAAGCTACATCGCTTACTTGGGCTACACGTTGATTTTCCAGTGGAAGGAGGAAAGCTGAGAATAACTTGCCGGGGAAAAGACGACCACGGCTCGGATATCGATTCCATCAGACTCTACCCAAGATCCATGGAAGATCGATTGATGCCGTCGCCGAATCCTGATTACGGAAATCCCAGCGCACTGCTCACAAGAGAGATCTCGTTGCAGGGAAACTTGACAGAGCTAATCGGTTTGCGTGGCTGTTGCGTCTTCAAAGATGATACCGGAGCCTGTCGACCATACATGACCGACTCGCAGTATAAAATTCGAATTCATTTTATAGTGGCAGGGTTTGTGTCTGGCACCCATTGTCAGTCGATTTGCACTGGCGATTCCTTCTGTAGGTGTAGGTTCCTAGGCTGCCATTCTTCGAAAGATCTCGAATTTGACTTTTTGTCGAAAACAGCGAAGCACTTAAGCCCGGTTCATACTTCGTGTGCCCGCCGCTTTTGTGTTTTGGGTGTGTTTTGGATGTGTTTTCGAAACATAGACAATGTTCACTTTTAGACACTTTTTTCATAGTCGACAATTTGGTATTGAGTGCGATGTATTACAATAGCAGCCAAGAAATTAGCTGCCAAAGTGCAATCAGAAGTGTTGTGCTGAAAACACATAATTGGACTGTTGAGCTGAACCAGTTAACTTCAAATCACGGAGCGAGACTGGACTGTGAAATTTACAAACCTGAACATAATCCGACATACGTTTACGACATAAAGACCTTCAAATTTTTCGTGATTCGCAACCCTATTTCTGAGTTCCTGTATAGCCATATACTCGTGACTTCGTGAGTGATACTAATGTAGAGACGCATACCAATTATTGCAACACGTCAAAAAAGTATAAACTGTACTGCCACTGCGTAACTGTATTTACAAAAGTTTCGCCGTTTAAAAACTTGAGTTTGATGGATCTGAGATCTCACTTAAAGGCAAAAGCGGACCAAAAATATGCTTTGAGGCTGAATTTTTGTCAAATTATATCCGTCAGCTGAGCTCAAAAATATAAGTTATCTTGACGTTTACCGTAGAAACCTACACGCCGGTCTATAGAGTTTCCTTCGGGATGCCCGTTTCTATTCAAAGGCAAACTGTCGTTCCAAGAGGTTGTTTCCAATCCTGGCTAGAATCAAAAATCTTTACACTGTCGCCGAAACTTTTGCCAAATTCTTCAAAAATTCCATCAGCTCCTGAAATAATGACGAAATTTGCTCCAAATTCTACAAAATTACCCAAAGCACATGGAACTGTGGCAAAAATTTTGACAGAAAAATCCCCAATCATGCAAACTACGTCGTTAACTGTCGCAACGAATTCTCGCCAGGGAGGAACACCAACAGCGGAAATTGCAATAATTGTGGTTGTGGGCCTAATGGGACTATTGGCTATCGTATTGCTGGGTGTTACCGTGTTGGACTGTTGATTGCGTATTATGAATAATATACTTAAGTAACAAAATAAGAAATTTAATATTTGAAAAACAATACAACGAAACACTTAAACCAAAGGATGAATGCAAGAAGGAACTTAAACCAAAACATAATCCCAACCAGAAACTAAAACAAAAACAAGTTTTCGGCAAAACCTGCCAGTAAGCACAAAGCATACACTTTCAAGTACATTGGCCAGAGTCCATCGTAAACCTGTTGTTCCAGGATAAATGTTCTATGTAACTTACTTGCTGCCATTTATAGTCGGACAAAAGCTTTTGGCCATTGGGAGGTCATGGAGGGAGGGCGGAAATAAAGTGAAGTTTAGTCACTGCTGTCTTTTTGACTGATGAAATAATATTTGCAAATTCAACTTGTTTTTTGTTGTGTCACATAATAAGGTATACTTAAAGTAAAAGCATCAAGTTGAAGTACCTGTGTCTTCTATTGGTTAGCTTGCTGGGTTGGTTCTCATGAAGTGACAGTTTCGACTCCTAGCGGATTTTAGCAAAATTTTGGTTCAGGCTTTTGGTAACTAATCATCATCATTCATTTTTATATGTCAAGGAAAAAAGGGGAATTTTTACTGAAAGACAGCATCAAGATCAGAATGACCTAGGGGGGTTCGAACTACCGATTTCTGGATCTCTTGACCAGCGCTCTACCATTGAGCAACTGAGCGGCCGATGCTGAGCTGTCGTGAATCCCTTTTAATACTATAGGGTATAGTTTTTTTACCGCCCTCACAGCTGCGGTGTCGCTCGGAAACGACTCGAGCTGTCCTCAGCCTGAGAAGGCCAAGAGGATTACCCGTGGCTTGCCAGCAGGCGTTGCTTCTTTAACATATTATGTGTATATGTGTATGTTCGCCTGGCTGTGGGGGGCCACCAAGTAATCCGAGGTTCACGCGGGAGGAGCAGGAGGCCTGGTTTTACTGCCGGTCCCGTGTCGCCTACCCCAGTCACAAGGTTTTGATGTCCCATTATACTAGGACAGGTTACGTTCTTATTGTTAGCCCCCTTTTTATGTTTCTGATTAGACTTGGGTGATTGTTGCATGAGTGTGAGCTTGGGCTATCTTGTGACTGGGGCTCTCCTCGCAAGCCTTTTGGCCTTGGCGCAAGCAACTGAACTCAGGGGAATCCCAAACGTTTTGTGTTTGTGTAGCATTCTTTTATATAATAAAGTATTTAAAACTTACTCGAAAATCACGACAGTGTCTTCTTTTGTCGTAGTCTCAGTACTCACCGTTTGTTTAGTTCTTAGGGACGTACCGGATTTCATTTTGGGTTGAACCGAATCAAGTTTGAGCTAAGCATAAACTCTCAGAATGTGTCAATTATTTTGTCAATAATATTACTTATACCAAGAGTACATAATAGCGTCTCACTCTATATAGAAGAAGAGTGAGACACTCTCCAGCCTGCCTGTGTTCTAGCACAGGCAGATGCGCTGGTCGTTTTCAGGCTACATGTTGACATTCTATGCAACATGTGACTGGCCAATCAGCGCGTAGATTCCATGCGTAACACACTTTACTATATAATCGCTGACGCGTTGATAAGCATTAAGATAGAATTAAAAGCTTAATAACTCATTATTTATTCATAGTCTGCTTGTAAAAACATTAAAAAAGGTTTGCAAGGGATATTTTGGCAAACTTTCAGCGAAATTGATTGAAAAACTTTTGAGATATAAACTTTTCTGAATTTCTTCAAAGTTTCTCAATCAATTTCGCTGAACGTTTGCCAACATATCTCCAAAGGTATTTGCAAACCTTTTCTAATGTTTCTACAAGCAGACTATGAATAAATAATGAGTTATTAGCCTTTATCCCTATCCCGTTTTATGATTGGAGCACGTGCACAGGCGTCGGCCAATCAGAGAATAGAAGCTCGCTTCTGATTGGCCAGTCACATGTTGCATAGAATGTCAACATGTAGCCTGAAAACGACCAGCGCATCTGCCTGTGCTAGAACACAGGCAGGCTGGAGAGTGTCTCACTCTTCTTCTATATAGAGTGAGAAGCTATTATGTACTCTTGCTTATACTAGTCTAGTATAAGTAATTCTTTAAAATGTTAGTGGCGGCCATCGGCTCATTGAAGGTCCTCTGTGGTTAATGAGAATTTCAGTTGAAAATGATTAATGAAGTTAGGACAGCAAATTAATAGAAGGGAAGTGAAGTTTAGCTAAGAATCTTTGCAGTGGAGCAGTTTTTTTTACACACAAGAAAACTTTATATACTACATATTATGCCGATATGCAGAACTTACATACATTTTATCACGTAAACGTAAACGCGGAAGAGACCTTGGACATGTAAAAGACACTAATATCTAGAACTTACTTTCTAGGCATGTGAAAGCAGAAGTGACATTAAGTTTAAATTTTTGTGATTTATCTTAGTCTATGAGGACGGTAGAGTAAAAGAGT